>JAEAOA010002171.1:312500-425000 GCA_016746295.1 Potamilus streckersoni
GTTTTACAACAATCATTGTACTTAGATTGATCCAGACCACTGATAAATTTATTTACAACAATAACTGTTCTTTGATCAACCATGGTAATTGGTAATATGATTTACAACAATAACTTTAATTAGATTGTCCCTGTCATTGGTAAGTTGAATTGCTATAATCAATGTACTTAGATTGAACTAGATCACTGGTAAATTGATTTACAACAATCACTGTACTTAGATTGATTCTAACCATTGGTAAATTGATTTAAAACGATCACTGTACTTAGGTTGACCCTGGTAGCTTGTGAATTGATTTAGAGCAATCACTATACTTAGATTTACCCAGATCACTGGTAAATTGATTCACAACAATAACTCTACTTAGATTGAACCTGGTAGCTGGCAAATTGATTTACAACAATCACTGTACTTAGGCTGACCTAGATCACTGGTAAATTGATTCACAACAATCACATTACTTAGATTTACCCTTTTAATTAATAAATTGACTGACTAGAATCACTGTACTTATATTGACCCTGGTAATTGGTAAATTGATTTACAACATTAACTGTTCTTAGATTGACCCAGATCATTGGTAAATTGATTTACATCAATCACTGTTCGTAGATTGATCCTGATCATTGGTAAAGTATTTTACAACAACAACTGTACTTAGATTGGCCCTGATAATTTGTAAATTGATTTATAATAATCACAGTACTTAGATTGCCCCAGATCATTGGTAAATTGATTTACAACAATACCTCTACTTACATTGCCCCTTATAATTGGTTAATTGATTTACAACAATCACTGTACTTAGATCCACCATGGTAATGGGTAAAAAGATTTACAACAATCTCTGTAAACAGATTGACCCTGATAACTGGTAAAGTGATTTACAACAAACACTTTACTTAGATCCTCCTTGTTGGTTGGTAAATTGATTTACATCAATGACTGTACTTAGATTGACCCCGATCATTGGTAAATTTATTTACAGCAATCACTGTACTTAGATTGGCCATGATAATTGGTAAATTTATTTACAACAATAGCTGTATTTAGTTTGACCGTGATCATTGGTAATTTGGTTTACAACAAACACTATACTTAGATTGACCCTGGTCATTGGTAAATTGTTTTACTGCAATCATTGTACTTAGATTGGTCGAGATTACTGGTAGGAAGATTGTCGTATTCAATGAATAATAGATAATTTGATATTTTTCTGCTTGAATTAAAGCAAAATTGTACAATTTTATGTCGACTTGTTTGACGGAAACATTGTCTTAAATTTTTTGGAATTAATAACCTATTTTAAATGTCCGTAACAAAATTCACATTTTCCCTCCTATAAAACACTTTTAACTGACCATATTCAAGTAGTTAAGTCATTTCGTTGCAATGCACAGCGTGTGGAAGGAAAATGCTATGATTTATTTTAATCAGAACGATTCCACATGAAAGGCCGTTAGTTGCATTGCACATTAAAAAGGGAGCTCTTAACCGCACTCATGTCTACCTTAATTTTCTTGAAGGAGATCGTATGCATCGTTTTGTATTGTAAAATTAAGAGTAACATCTATAATGAAGTGACTTCATAAACAGAAGGATGCATAATGTCAAGTATAGTACGTGTGCACGTTGAAAGAATCAGTAATATCAATTTTATTTAAGGTAGCATAATAGTTTATCCTTACGAGTGCGGAAATATGAACATCGGGGATATGACTCGTCTCCTTGCTTCATTAGGTATAAACAAACTTGTCTATTGGTGTAAGAAATTTATATAAGCTGGAGACATTTGCAAAACTGAACACAATAAGTTGTAAGCATAATTACTCAGATAAATTACTATAGCAATACAATAAATTCGATGAAAATGTTTGAGAGACACATCTGCATTACCATATATCAACTTAAAGCATTGATATTCCGTTTGATAAAGCTAATATTTTTTTGTCAAACTCAGCTTTCCAATGAAACCTAGTTTAAGAGTTTTTTGGAATCTAAAGGTAGCATGCAACGTAGTATATATTATCATGTGATCAGTCATGATTTTGAATAAATTAGATGCAATAAATTCTTTTTTATACCATGATGGATATATTATATATAATTATGGATGTACTACATTTATATCATAATAGATATATTATATTGAAATATATAAGTACGCCTGTTATGTGTCTCGGCTCGTACAAAAGGTGGCAAAGAACAGAATTAAAAGAACAAGCTTTGTAAAATTTAGCAAATTATTTAGTTCCATAGGAAAACAAGATAAATAATGAGAAGAAGAATTTACGGTTTATTAATCTAATCCACAAATAAATCCAAGAATTTAAATATATAAGTCATATATATGAAAGGTCCTAAATAAATCACAGATCGAATCCAGAAGATGGAGGACGATGGTGAGACGAAACCATTGTTGTATTGATGTGTCAACAGTCTCTCTTTGAATCACAAATGATGTCCCAATTCGGAATTTCTGAATACATTTTGATCAATGTCTTTCTCCAACAATTCTGAAAAGGACACTTATATGCATATTTCTCCAGGAAAACTTTATCATTCATTTCCACAGAAATGAAAAGTTATCTCAAAAGGGTCACAAAAAAATCTTAGAGCTCAGAAGTATGACTTACGACTGACTAAATCACTCTATAACGTTAGCTTTAACCCTGGCTGAAACGCAATCTAGAACTCCCTGACGGCGTCACGAGATCAATTTTAGCGAGGTGTAGAAACAATGTATGTCGACCATCACTTACGCCAATGTACGGGTTCTGCTCTGATAAACAAATCTTACTATACGATTAAATAATAAAATTGTTGTTAATATCTATCTAACAGGTAAACCAAGTAGGATCTTGATTCCAACCAATGATTTTCATTATAGAAATAAATAAAAAAAGTTGTTTGCCTTTTATTAATCAAGGACAGGAACTGGGTCACGTATATATACAATGTTGTACTCATGAACTATTTTACTTTGAGAATAACAGATGTAAGAACTAAGCTGAATTTTTCAGAAAACATCAAATCCAGAGAAATAGATATCATAACAATAACAGATAATGAAATACCAATAAAATAAATACGAATTTTTAACTAACATGCAATATGTAAGCAATTAAATTAAATATATATATAGCAACTCCATTTATATCATAATGGATATACAAAAATTGAATCCAAATAAGGATGTACTCCATTTCTATCATAATTGACATATTATATCGAAATATGGATGTACTCCATTTGTAATATGTCTCTACTGACATGGTTTCAACCAGTCAAATACTTTTCTGGATTTGAAAAATATATTTTGTAAGAAAGAAAGAAAGATAGTTTCTCGCCATGCAATTCTTGTGATAGGTGCCACTAATCATGTGTTATTTGATTACACGTCTGACTCACGACTCTGAAAATATTGTAAAAGTTATCAATGAAAGATGCTATGATTTCAAATGAACCTGAACCGTAAGATAACCTGACCAGTAATCAGCGAGATATTCAACATATTTTATCACCTATGGGATTATAAACATTATGAAAGGTTTAGTTTGTATAATCCATACACTTTGGATTTAATTGTTTTCTCGCGTTTGGATATTGACAGTTTTACGTTTTTAATTTTACTTTGCACAAATACAAATAAATAAATTGTCGAGAACACTTTTTGCTTTACAACATTTGTAAAACAAATTCTCAGCCAAGCTTAAAAGACAATGACTTCATAGCCACTTTGGAAACATTCATATATCGGTCTTATGAATGGGATATTTATGCAGTCCGTGCTATCCACACGACAATGCATATTTTGTTTATAGTTTAATGGTCTCCAGAATTTATTCTATTAACTTACAATGATCAGGATGACAAACCATCAAATACCAAAGAGCTAGAACGAGGTCATCAAACATTGCAAATGTTAGGAAATCCCATTTTGTTGGAGCCCATTTTCACAATCTATATGTGCCGATAAGCCTTTCTTCACTTGTGATTAATGCATGGTTACTTTCGTCGACCTGATAATCTCGCCTTTATTATAAAAAAGCAATCGAGTCTCAATATTTATTGATAAAACCTACATCATTGCTTATTGCAAAAGCTACTCATAGTTGTACGTAGTTATTGTTTAAATCAATTAACAAATGTTTTATCAATATACTGATGGATTTCCGTATCCGTAGCAATACAATTATTCTTAGAAACCCGATAAAATTATTTTTCGTTCATCGGATGAATGATGTAAGAGATAGCTTCACGTGTTATCTTAGATCTGTATTTGTAGAGTGCTCAAATAATACCACACCGATTAAAAGGTAAAGCGATATAAGACCTAATGACACTTTCCCAGCATTAACTTTTGAACTCTATGAAATATCAATTAAAATGAATCCCTGGAGGTATCGGTCTAATTCCATTGCACATTTCGTTTGACAATATGAATATCACAAATCCAGCTATTGTTGAAATACAAGATATTGAATCCATTAGGAGCTCTTAGTGTTGTGAAAATTAGAAGAACAAAAGATACGTTTGAGATATGATAAAAAAGATGACGATTTTCAAACAGTACTTGATATGCTATTTCGACGGAGCATTGAGGGATCGAGATGAAAGGTCATACTACCTTTGGGCACGTGACCATAATTATTGCTGTTACAGCGTACATTGTCAGAGCTGCTAGATATTGCATTCGTAAAGACATGAAATATCCATTTTTATAAAATAGACACAAAAATAATGTTGTCGAGGCAATCTTTTATTAGCAGTAGTTACGAAGCATAAGCCCAAAGCAAGCCCAGTGGATTGGCGAGTTCGAGGGGTAGACCTAGTTAAGGCCCAACATTTTCATCAAACAATTTTCATTGGGAAAAGAGTTTTTGTGTGTGCTTTGGATGCAGGTAATTCATTACTAATCTACTGTCACAGTATTGCTTACGCTCATTTAAAATGCATTTTCATTGATGTCTTCGACAGAAGACATAATAATTACTAATTGGGAATGACCCGTTTTATAACTAAATTTTGCCTAAGACACCGGAAATGTGCTATACTTGTGCAGCCGAGCTTACGACATAATGCGAAAGGTAGATCAAAAAGGTTCCGACTTAGGACAAACAGAGGAAAAGACAAGTGTAGAGACAATGAATAATCAACTCTTTTATATTAGATAATTACTTAATGTACCGATTGCGATATAATTTATAGGCATTACAAATTTACTGATATTACTATATGAATTATAGCTTAATGTTACATGATATAGAATTCACCAGTTCGCTTTCCTAAAAAAGTAAGTTTCATCATCGTCATACACCTTTCGACCAAATTCTGGATTTTGAATATCCACGACAATTCAGTGATATATGCAATACACGAAAAAACCAATGGAGGAAGGTGCCGGTGTGTAGATTGCACCGGGTGACACCATTAGAGGGATTGACAACAAAACGATTGTCTATAATATGTTTGAAGTTTTGTTCAGGAAGGAAATCAATTTGGGTGGCACCATGAGTAACTGCACTGAGTGACACCAACCTAGTGACGCCACTGAGAAGAACACAACTATCTACCATTACCTCATTACCTAGATCCGAATTCTCTCTAATTGTATTCTTTTTCACTAGATATGCATTTTTTGCGATTAGTGAAAACAAAAGCATATGCAAAATATTTTTGACCTATGCATTTCTATCCAAGCACTGTTCATCAATAAAGTGAGTAAAATCTTTCCCGAAAACGACTAAAGTTGCTTCCGAACATTATATTCAATACTATTGTCTCGACACTGACATATGATATAGTATTCTCTAATTAAATTTGTATATTTCCCGGTCCCTATTATCAGTTTGTGCGTCATGTCATTTTGTTAAACCAATTTGCTTTCAGTGTAATGGATTATTGCGAAATACAATTAAATGATCATCAACTGATCATTCACATGTTCACAAATTAATTTGCTTTCGAATCTTTTACAAGAGTCTCTGTCGTTATTGTACCTGTAGCTGAATGTAGTGCACGATGACATGTTAAAACACGAAGTCTTAGTTTTCAATTGCCGTCTTTTTGTGATGCTTATGTCGATAAATCACAATGCTAATGTATAAAGAAAACTTTTAGCTTGTTTTTAGTCATGGAGTCTCGTTAACTTAGATATATTAGGAGTGTTTAAATGATCACCATGGAACATGGTACCTATTACAATCTGACACTGCGCATACATACTATTTGTTGGCCCCGGATGGCTGATTTTTATGGGGTTCTGACATGTACAGATCACTAACATTTAATTCTGTTAATCGAAAATTATAAAATCACATTGAATTTGATCAGAAATTTGTGTCAAATTGATTCAGTCTATATCTTGATGCTGATTCCATTGTGTAACAGTGCCATATGGATGCATACCGTCTCTACATTTTGTAATGCAATATTATAACCATCATCGTAAGATTTATAACCATCATGGTAAGATTTATAACCATCATCGTAAGATTCATCTTTTTAAATATCAGTGAACTTCCTCAATGTTTTTAAAGAACTGATTGTCTTTTCACGTAGGGATGTTTGACATTAACGTGTGAACAGAGCTATACAGCCGTTCTACGTGGACAACAGTGAAACTTAATGCGTAATATAATTATCAATCAAGAATGTTTTAGTAATGAGCAATCGTTGTACTCACACTTCAGGATGGACATATTAAGCAATCGTTGTACTCAATGTAGCATAATTCTATATTGTGCAATCATTAGCGGATGTTGATATTGCACTCACAGTATGCTGTTTGGCTTATTCAATATTCAACTGTCTAAATTATGTATGTTATTTCCTAAAATACAGAAATTATGCAAATACATGAAGTTGGTAAGTTCGAAATAAAAGCATAACTTTGTATGTTTTTTATGTATTTTTCAATTTAAATACTTTATAAGACGTATCGCTTGAATGTAGCATTACATATCTAAATATAGTCAGTCCGTTCAGGAAAAGAAGACAGACTCCTTTCTTACAATGTCCGTTCCAGAATCAGGAGAGACTCTTCTCTTTCCTTACAGCAATTTCTGTCGTATCTCACGCACTGCCAAGTTTCCCCAAAACTTAAAATTTAGCTATATCTATATGGTCATGATTGACACCTACCTTCATCTTCAACAGAACCCGACGAACCTCTCTCTCTCTCTCTCTCTCTCTCTCTCTCTCTCTCTCTCTCTCTCTCTCTCTCTCTCTCTCTCTCTCTCTCTCTCTCTCTCTCTCTCTCTCTCTCTCTCTCTAAGGTTCCGGCCATGGTATAGAACACTGCTAAGGTTTAATGAGAAAAATAAACACATAAAAGTAATATAAACATTTGACATGGGCAAAGATGCTATATTAAGAACACAGTGAATATTAGCTAAGAGTTTCCAATGACCAGTCCTCTAACTTAGAGTCGTCTACCAGAATTTCTCGAGTTTCCTCTAAATCACATTTGTTTACAACATCACAAATTGTATGGACAGGCAGTCAAATAGATCAATATACTAGAAGAGTACTTCTTGTCTCCTTTGCCATACTGTCAGTGACTGTACTAATTGCATTTGTCAACAACCGCAATACGGGAAAAAGGAGTGTTATCCGATAGCTCGCTTAGGCCCAATGTTATCCAGCAGTTTAACTCAAGAAGGATCGATAGGACTGGATTTGTACGTGTGTGTGATTTAGATTTTTAACGTAGCTTTAACAATTTTCAATTGTATTTTTACGATGTCTGCACTTTATATTGATATCTAAGACTAGGTGATTATGCCGCAGTCATGTAACATGATGTACACCCAGTCACATTAACCTGACACCAAGACGACCAGTACGTAAAACTAGCCTCTTAACGCTGAGTGCCTAGCGAGGCAGTTGTTAGTACCATTTTTTGAAGTCTTTGGTATGACTCGGCTGGGGTTCGAATCCACGACCTCCCATATCCGGACTGGAGTTAACCGTGTAACAAATTGATAAGGCGACATCCAATGTGATTTGTCTCAAAGAAACATTTCCTCCCAAGCACATACATTCCCACCCCGTCTCGCGAAAAAAAATGAATCATATTCCAAGATGCGGTTATATACACTTAAAAAAACAAACTCCTGAGAGATTTACTTGAGGACGTTGACAGATCAGATCGAGCAGAAAGTTTATAAGGAATATACTTATATAATAATACCAAATATTGGAAATTCCTTGGTTTTAGATACTGAATTTGTGTATAATAATAATAATAATAATAATAATAATAATAATAATAATAATAATAATAATAATAATAATAATAATAATAATAATAATAATAATAATAATAATAATAATCATAATAATAATAATAATAATAATAATAATAATAATAATAATAATAATAATGATGATGATAATAATAATAATAATGATGATAATAATAATAATAATAATAATAATAATAATAATAATAATAATAATAATAATAATAATAACTTCCCAGAAAAACCGTTTAGCTTTAAAGAAAAAAGAATTTTAACCTCTGAGATGGAAGATTCCAAGAATAGACACTGAAGTCGATGTGCCATTTTGCTTTCGCTAAATTACGTTACATAGGCAATAGTGAAAATGGCATCTAGTTCTTGGATTTCGTACTGGCATTTGCAGACACAATCGCACCTGAGTAATCTAAATTTAAATCGTTATATATCTTACGAGAGCTCTGAACGGACAGTTTAGTACATTTACCTGTTAACATCGACTTGAGGAACATTATTGAATCTGATAAAAGTTTAACATTCATCCTAATAATCAATGGGTATACGAGACGGGAAAGGAAAATGATAAACTACCTTAACAATGTATAATAATACAATAATTATGTTAATAGCCTACAAGAAGACAACGAAGTATGGAATATTTACTTTCAATGTTATAGTCTTAGAAGTATAAGTGACTGTTTGAAAACGTCAATAAAATACCAAAATTGAAATAATCAAGTCATTTGACTTTGTATTTATGGTTGCATAGACTGCTTAAAATTAATATATATATATATATATATATATATATATATATATATATATATATATATATATATATATATATATATATATATATATATTTATTTATTTATTTATTCCTTAACATAGACACATTTAGACCTGTAGGTTAAATGTGTCTATGTTAAGGAATAAATTCTGTATAAATCTTTGTATTTCAGTTTATTTCATTAAATGTAATTAATAACATAATTATATTAATATCAGTCTAATATGTTGCTGAAAAACATCGTGTTTACTTGAGGCGTAAATGTGACTCATGTGAGCATGTGCTGTGTATGATGGCAAATTCATTACAAGTAAACATTCTGGAACAGCTATGAAAACGATTGGCTGATACTTGGTCAGGTTTTCCGAATGTCCAGATGTATTACGAAATTGCATGCATCCTCTGTGCGCGTGTAATTCAAACAACGTATTAGTTTCGTTTATATACTGAGGAATTTTTGCAAATCGTGCAGTATCATACACACTAGCAATCGTATATTCAGAGTCCGAGTTTATTGTAACATCTTAGAGTTACACAACGTATATTACCTTTGAAAAAAAGGTATTTTGTGCTAGAAGTCTGTTCGTATGTTTACGTAGAACAACATGTTTTGTAACAGGAGCTAATTTTACTTTTTTGTCATAATAATTGGTTTTTCTGGAGAACAACATTGCTGTCACTTTCACTTCTAATTTGGGTCAGTCAAAAAATATTGATCATAGTGATCCTTTTTTGAATACTCATTATTTTATCTGATCAGGATGATAAACGACAATCATTTGTCGTTAAACAGGAGAAGGATCCAGAAATCTCCTGTTTGTTTCAGCGGGCCTTTAGTGAAAATGAAGCAACTGTTACAATATTAAAAATGGAGTTCTTCTGAGAAAATGGAGACCTCCCGAGGTACTTGCTAGTGACGAATGGTCAGTAAAATGTCAAAGTGAAGTTCCGAAACCTTACAGATAGGAAATACTTTGTTTGGCCCATGAAACGTCAATGGCTGGTCATTTAGGGATAAGTAAAATATATCACAAGATCTGGACTCGCTTCTATTGGCCAAGAATCAAAGGTGATGTTTCCAAATTTTGGAGATCTTGCTAAGAGTGTCAAATTGTAGGAAAACCGAATCAAACGATTCCTACAGCTCATTTGCAACCAATCCTTGCATTTGATACACCATTCAGTAGAGGTGTGGTAGACAGTATTGATCCCTTACCAAAGACCATGCAATGTAACCAAAATTCAAGCGTGTGTCAACACGTTTTTCAAAAGTAATTCCTTTGAGGAAGTTTGCTCAATTTGGCCTTTTCAAATTTAATCCATCTGGTCAAAAGTCAAATTTTAAGTCTGGAGTGTTTCTCAGATTGCTACCCTTGAATTTGGCATTCAGTAGTTTAAGTCGAAAATGAAAACATGGTTTCACCAATGTGTACTAGAGAGAATTGTTGAGTCCTGTAATAAAGTCCATTCTCTCTTTCTTGTTCTTCACAAAGTTCTGCTATTAAGATTTATGACCCTTACAAAGTAAAGAAGAAAATGAATGAGATAGATTATAACATTAGCACTCAAGTTTAAGTAAATTAATGGAGTACTACTGTTTTTAAAGCAATAGCCAAGTGAATCATGTAATTAATTTAGTTGTACCTGTCCCACCAAAGGAAGCTTCGCATGAAGGAATTCAGCTGGATTCTACTAATCTGGGAACAACGAGTCTGCAGAATTCGGAAGTCATGGAAAATCTAGATCAGAAACTTTCTCATTTGCAAGATCAAGAAAAAAGTGAACTTAAACAATTGTTGTCTGAATAATAGCACTTGTTTCCAAACGTTCATACAAGGACAAACAAACTTTTTCACGACGTTGAAATAGTAAATTCGAAACCAATGAAACAACACTCATACAGGGTAAATCCTTTTAAACAGCAATATATTAAAAAAGAAATCAGTATTTACTGGACAATGATTTTATAGAGCCCAGTAATAGTGATTGAAATTTACCGTGCATTCTTGTTCCGAAACAGGATAAAACTTTCCGAATGTGTACGAATTATAGGAAGGTGAATAGTGTGACAAAAATGGACTCGTTTTCACTGCCAATAATCGATGATTGTATCGACAAAATTGTAAATGTCAAATACGTCACTCAATTCTACATTTTGAGGGGTTTTTGGCAAATTCCCCTAACTGAAAGAGCAAAAGAAATTCCGACATTTGTGATTCCAGGTGGACTCTACCAGTATAAAGTGATGCCTTTTGTGATGAAGTACACTTCAACGCCTTATGAATATGATTAATTCTGGTCTACTTCTGGTCTAGACAACTGTGATGCATACATTGATGATGTCATCATTTACAACAACACCTGGAGAAAAAACATCTAACTACGATTCGGAAGATCTACGACAGACTCACGGATGCAAATCTGACTATTAATGTATCTAAAAGTGAGTTCTGCCTTGCATGTGTTACCTCTCTAGGACATATTGTGGGACATGGTCAGATTAAAGCTGAATTTCCAGTGCCTGTCAATAGAAAAGAGCTGATGCGATTGTTGGGTATGGCTGGGTACAATCGTAAATTTCGTTCTAATTTTTCCGATGTTGTTAAACCTCTGACACACTAACTAAGAAAGAAAATACAAGTTTCTTTGGACTGAAAAATGTCAAGAGGCTTTAGATAGGCTAAAAGCAATACTTGAAAGTGCATCAGTTTTAACAGCTCAAAATTTCAGTCAGCCGTTCAAACTATCTGTAGATGGAGGTGATGTTGGGGTTGGAGTAGTTTTGCAGCAAGATCACAAAAATGGTGTTGAACATCCAGTGTGCTATTTCTCTAATAAATTAAAAAACTCACCAGAGAAATTACTTAACAATCGAGGAGTACTTGGCCTTTATGCTAGCATTACTGCATTTCGAAGTTTATACTAGCATGGCTCCTTCTCCGGTTGTTGTGTTTAGTGACAACAACCCCCTACCTTTCATCGGCAGAATGAAAGATAACAATCAGAGGCTGTTGAGATGGATATCTTGATATCAGGCACATAAAAGGAAAAGATAATTTGATTGCGGATGCATTTAACCCAGTAAAAATGTCACTTATTATTATTATTTTATTTTTATTATTATTATTATTATTATTATTATTATTATTATTATTATTATTATTATTATTATTATTATTATTATTATTATTATTATTATTGATTAGTTTGTTTATATTAATTATTCACTGGAATAATAAAAAAAACGTGTCCTTGATTTCAGATTTGCAGCTGCTTAGGAAAAATAGTGAACTCACACAAGGACATTTGAATTATATCATAGTGATACATCAAGATTATTGGTACATTAGCACTTTCTAGTCTACTGAAATACTGTTCGACTTGAGTTAGAACTTTAAGGACAGTCTGGGATTTGATTCACAGTATTGTAATTTATTTTAAACTATTACTTTATATTCTAAGGAAATAAAACATTTACATAAAGGCTTTTATTTTTGCACCTAACAGTTACTTAATTTAAGACCTTAAGATTATAGAGTCTTTATATATATATATATATATATATATATATATATATATATATATATATATATATATATATATATATATATATATATATATATATGTGTGTGTGTGTGTGTGTGTGTGTGTGTGTGTGTGTGTGTGTGTGTGTGTGTGTGTGAGAAGATGCAATATTTATGCCAATGACTCAAATATAGATTACGTTTATCTTTAGTCTGGTAAATTTACACTCGTTTAGTACAAGTGTATAAAATGTATTTCATATGACAGCAATTGGAGAAGATGATTTTAAAATGATGATTAGATTTGCTCTTAAAATGGACACGAATGCTGATACCAACCAGTCTGGTTTGATGAAATAGAGACTTTCACGTGCCAATGCCATATTTTAGGAGCATTATTGATTTCGTCAATCCGTTTTGGACAGAAAATAAAATGAACAACAGCCATGAAAGTTTGCTTCTTTATGTGCAGTATATCAAGATTACATTACTGATATTCTATCCACTAAATCTTATAATAAATAAACAATACGCATATCCCTTAAGTCTATTAAATTGTGTTGGTAAAAAATGGCAAATTGTCACAAATAATTAATGTTTTAGTTTAGAACTTTATTGACTAAAGTTTTCCCTTACTGTGTGCCCAAGGTAATTGCCTAACTTACTTGCATTAATAATTGCTTCCCTGGCAGAGCCATCAATGACTGTTTTGTTTTTTTACTTCCAGTCAAGAAGCCGCATTAGTAATATCACTTGAATAATTCACTTGGCACTTAAAGAAAAAGTCGGTGTTGGATTTTCATTGTAGAAATTCCAAGGAAAAGGGCCTTATAGCGTTGGGATATTTGTCGTATATGGATGAATCGAGTCATTTATTTCTGAAAATAGACATCATAAGTCAAGTCTGAAATTTATTTTTAAATGAAATAGCAAATGGTATTCTCTAAAAAATATGATCAATTGTTGTGACAGGAATATATATGTATAATCGTTTCTATATTTAGCTGACATTCGAGAGCTGATACGAACTGGTGAATAGTTAAATTGCATTCTGGTAGTTCTATCCCCACCCTCAACCATATTCACTCAGGCACAAACTACTAATATTTATTTCGAATAAAAACTAGCAGAAACCTAATATTGCCAGCTTAATGTCCATATTATTTTGTCTGCGGTTGAAGAGATTTAACTTGATCCCGTGAAAAGGTGACACTGTTTCATTATTGGTCAGATACAAATATAGCAATACAATGATATCAAGATGACAGTCGTAGCCGTAATAATATCATACACACATTGCATCTAGTCAATTAATAGCCACATATTTAAGAGAACCTTACACCACATTTAAATGTGTTTTTTTTTCTTCTGGCGTTACATTCTTATGATATATGAGTGCTCTTTTCCAAATGTCAAACCGGAATGAATTTAAAGCCACAGAATACAAAACATAACCCAAAAACCTAATTCATAAAGGTGTTCCTGTTTCAAAATATAAACACTTATAAGCGATTTCTCAGCAACATTTGTTGACGTTAATGCTGCATATGATTGCTTTAAAATATTTTACACGAAAAGCAATATCTGCCTTCCAATTCATATAAACATTTAAATATAAAACAGCAGTGCACGAAGATATCTACTTTTAGATGCGACTGCTTTGATTCAACCCATTTGGCAGCATTAAGCTGTCATTAACAGATCCATTCAAGAGTCACGAGGAAAGAATTCTTGTCCAATACACATGAAGTTTTCAGTTGCGCAATAAAATTACTAATATTTTGCCCACAAACAAATTCTATTCATGAGCATATGTGTGTATCGGCAGGGGATATGGAAAAAAAACTGTCAGAAGGTTTCTCTTTTGCCAGTGTAAAGATAAAGCTAATAATTCATGAATCCCAACTGGGAAGGAATTTTTTAAAAAATCATTATTATACTTGTAATTCACCAGTGGGACTTTATTAAGTCTAAAGGATTTATTTTCAAGCTCAAATAGCATTCATTTGGATTGTACCTGCTTAATAATTCATAGGAATATTTAACCGCCCTTTATTACAGCATACTCCACTCCAGTGTAATATTATATCCTAATTATAATAATACAAAATCTCATTTATAAATGGAGACTTGTAGTTTGGGTGCAGGGAGGTTAGCTCCATTTCTCAGCGCAAGAGACACTATAAATGACGACCAGAATAAATGGTGGAGGAAGAATCGGGGAAAACCCCGATAACCACCGACGCACCGAAAGCTACTTGGCAGTCTTCTCACAGAGGTAAATGGCAGTGATCAGCAAAAGAGGGCGCTATCTATCTTCTCATATGTTACTATTACTAAACTCCAGTTACGGGCAAACATCTTCCATTAAATTGCTTTATCAAATATGGTAACTTAATAATAATAATAATAATAATAATAATAATAATAATAATAATAATAATAATAATAATAATAATAATAATAATAATAATAATAATAATAATAATAATAATAATAATAATAATAATAATAATAATAATAATAATAATAATAATAATAATAATAATAATAACAATAAGAATAATAATAATAATAATAATAATAATAATAATAATAATAATAATAATAATAATAATAATAATAATAATAATAATGTTGTACCCTTTGCTTGTTCTTGTATGAAATATTTGATGACTATACGTACAAATGACATTATATTAAGAATTTGAAGGTCGAGATGTTCTTTGGTATGTGTTTAGGCCTTGGATAAGATCAAGCTGATGTTTACGTGACATGTTGTCAGTTCATACAACATCTAACTTACATTAACATAAAATAAGCCATACATACATACATGCATGCATGCATGCATGCATACATACATACATACATACATACATACATACATACATACATACATACATACATACATACATACATACATACATACATACATACATACATACATACATACATACATACATACATACATACATACATACATACATACATACATGCTTTCTTGCTGCGATTAAGTTACATAGGGCTTGCCCAAGTAACGACCCATTATGTAAAGGGAGATAATCGTTTTATTTGCTCTGTCGATAAGTTTTCCTCGGCATGATATAGCTCGCTTTGTTATATGTTTAATTGTTTAAATGTCAAAGACAAAGTTAAAAACTTAAATGTCATAAATGTCATTTTCAATAATTATATGAGATAAATTAAAACAGAAGAATGAAATAGAAAACTCAGATTGTTATCGATTCTTTGGGAACCCAATAATTCTTCATTCAAAATTAATTCTTTTTGTCATTAACGTAAATGCTTTTGATTACAGAAGGTTGCAACGCACTGATTGCGTATCTTATATAATTATCTACCAATTAAATACTTCCCAACCGCAAATTTGTATTGTGCTTAAACAAAATAGTAAATGACACATAACGTGCATGCATGCATGGATGTCTTAAAAGAGTTTAATTTCGTGGCTGAAGTTTCTTTAACCTAAGAATAATAATCACAACTACCGTTCCTTTTGTAAGGAGAAAATACTGCACTGAATGTAGAATGTAATGATTTACCAAAGTATTACATGGCTCATGTGTGTGCATTAGCCACTAGCAATTGTCCTCAATAGTATACGCTCAAAAACCGTCTTTGATCCTCAATACTCGTGAATCGTCTATGATCCTCAATACTCGTCATCGTCTTTGATACTCAAGACTCATCAATCGTCTTTGATACTCAAGACCCATCAATCGTTTTTGATATTCAAGACTCATCAATCGTCTTTGATGTTCAAGACTCATCAATCTTCTTTGATAATCAAGATTCATCAACCGTCTTTGATAATCAAGACTCATCAATCTTCTTTGATAATCAAGACTCATCAACCGTCTTTGATATTCAATTCTCCTCAACCGTCCTTGATAGTTAAGACTCATCAATCGTCTTTGATACTCAAGACTCATCAATCGTCTTTGATATTTAATTCTCATCAACCGTCTTTGATAGTTAAGACTCATCAATCGTCTTTGATATTTAATTCTCATCAACCGTCTTTGATAGTCAACACTCATCATTCGTGTTTGATAATCAAGACTCATCAACTGTCTTTGATAATCAAGACTCATCAATCTTCTTTGATAATCAAGACTCATCAACCGTCTTTGATATTCAATTCTCCTCAACCGTCTTTGATAGTTAAGACTCATCAATCGTCTTTGATACTCAAGACTCATCAATCGTCTTTGATATTTAATTCTCATCAACCGTCTTTGATAGTCAAGACTCATCATTCATGTTTGATAATCAAGACTCATCAACCGTCTTTGATATTCAATTCTCCTCAACCGTCTTTGATAGTTAAGACTCATCAATCGTCTTTGATACTCAAGACTCATCAATCGTCTTTGATATTTAATTCTCATCAACCGTCTTTGATAGTCAAGACTCATCATTCGTGTTTGATAATCAAGACTCATCAACCGTCTTTGATAATCAAGACTCATCAACCTACTACGATGTTCAAAGCTCAACAACCGTCTTTGATAATTGAGATTCAAAAAGCAAATATGACCTGTTACTTGTTTGTCGTTCATTTAATAGGGATGTTTAGAAAATTCTGAATATTTTCTTGAAACCTGTCCATAAATTTAACAAGATTGACAGACAGAAAAAAGATGAATAAAACTTTCTCCAGCTCATCCCACAGGAGATCTAATATATGCATGAGAGATAAAAACGGGGGAAAAAAGAGATGCAAAATGCAGGAGAGATAAAAACGGGGAAAAAAGAGATGCAAAATGCATGAGAGATAAAGAGCGCATAATGATACTGAGCAAATAAAATACGAAACATCCGGCCTCACTAAAGTTGTTATCTGATTGTATCAGAGTCGATAGGAACAAAGTTCAGAAAGGTAAATCCATGTTTTATCACACAAATTCAAATATATCTAGCCACCTTTGTTAGACTGATCAAGTGTCTGTCTGGCTATTTCAATCTGTGTCTGCTTGGCGATTTCAATCCGTGACTGTTTCTTAAATTAGCCGTCAGCAGTTGCCGGACCTCTCTTTCACGCACATTTCTGAACTTGAAATGACTATGCAATATATAAAAATATCTGACGAATAAACTCCTGATATAAGTAAAACTAATTTGTATTATAGTCATCAATCGTCATCATCAAGTGTTTACCAATCGCTGATAACATAACAGTTTTGTTGAACGTGGGTCATCTTCTAGGGACACACAGCAACCCGTAAGTCACTAAGACCATCGTAACATTTTTGAATATGATATAGAATATTAACCATAAACTTTTCTTTGTTCCTTTTACGCATGATAAACTTAGCACGTACTGTTATTATGAGTAACATTCGGTAGTATACACGCAAATATTGTTTGGTTGAAAAACGTCACAAGCTAGATCAAGACAGAAACTCTAATATCGTGTTGACAGTCTATTTGTTTCTGCAATTATAAACAAATATGGACTGTTTAATGTCTATTTGTTTCTGCTATTAGAAACAAAACTGGCCAGTCGACTGTCTATTTAACGCCTCTATGTGAAAAAAAACCAGGCCTGTCGACTGTCTATTTGTTTCCGCTATTATAAAGAAATAGGTCAAGCACGTTACATTTCCTATAATTATAATAATAATAATAATAATAATAATAATAATAATAATAATAATAATAATAATAATAATAATAATAATAATAATAATAATAATAATCGAATTCATTGTTTCTAAACGTATATAGTGTTCCGGTATAATGTGCCACATCTATGGATGCAACGTCACTAATAGAGACGAATTAGGGATTTTGTTTTTGGGTTTGGGGTTGGTGGGAGTTTGTGAAATTTTTCTTTGTATGTGTGTCCAGTGACCCTATCATTTCATGTTAGAGATGGGACTTTCTTTCGTACCAAGTTATTGTTTTTATTACCTTATAATAAGTTACGTTTGCTTAAACTTAGATGTGTTCGTAAGACATTTCACAATACATAAGATAAGCAGGAAATAGGAATTTATTATGCCGGATTAATATTGATGAATTGTGTTTAGTACCCTGTGCTTGGTTATATCTTCGTCTTATAACGCACAGACACAAATACCTATATATATATATATATATATATATATATATATATATATATATATATATATATATATATATATATATATATAAAATTATGTGTGTATGTGTGTGTATGATATTAGATGAGATATATAATAAATATTATAATATTTTATCTAATGGAACAATGAGTCATTATATATATATATATATATATATATATATATATATATATATATATATATATATATATATATATATAATTTTCCAGTGACGTACATGTCAAAATGTTATTATGCACTTTGTTATCTTTTCTTACATACACAATTCCATTTAGCAATCGTGGTTTTCTGCAACTCTAGTTTGTATTTCCACCATGTTTTATGATTTTCGTGTATGAGCTCATTTTATTATGGGTTAGGAAAAGTGGTGCAACTTAGCTATAGTTAGAATTACTCTTGGCATGGAATCAGTCACTGCTTTGAACGAACTATCTATCTTCTATCGATCAAAGCTAATAATGGGGTATCTTCAAACTGTTTCCAAAACGAATTGGAGTCAGAAAAGATTAAATGTAAGAAACGTCTACAGTCGGTATGTATTTTATGTGATTTGAGTTGGCACTGTATATGATATTAGGAATAAGTACAGTGTGTAAATATCCATTGACTTGATTGCAGATTGTATATGATTTTAGAAACATGAACAGTCTGTAAATATCCAGAGACTTGAATACCGACTGTATATGATAGTAGGAATAAGTACAGTCCGTAAGTATCAAGTGACTTGATTACATATTATGTATGATAGTAGAAAGAAGCAATATGTAAGTATTTAGTGACTTGGCTACAGACTGGATAAGATATTAGAAACAAGTACAGTCTGTATGTATCGAGTGACTTGTTTGGAGACTGTATATGATATTAGAAACAAGTACAGTATGTAAGTATCCTGTAACTTGCATTAAAACTGTATATAAACAAGAGCGTTTAAAGTCAGTAAGTATTCTACAGTGACCAAATATGGGACAAGATGATATTAGAAACCTGTAAAGCCATTCTCCAATAATTGGGTTTCAGCCTGTATATGCAAACTAAAGACCTGTACAGCCTGCCTATAGCCTCCAGGGACCGAATTTGAGTCTGTATATACAAATGAAACTTGTACAGCCAGAAAGTGTTTTTCAGTGACTGAATTGAAGACTGCACATGTAAAAAACAAACTTTGTATAGTCAGTAATTATTCTCCAGTGGATGGATCTAAGACTGTATATGCAATTAGACGCCTGTAGAGACAGATATAGAAGTCTTGCATTTAGATACTAAAGGACCACAAGTTTATATTTATAGAAACATTGCTTGATTTGTAATACAACCTTTCTTACAGTACGTGATATATATATATATATATATATATATATATATATATATATATATATATATATATATATATATATATATATATATATATATATATATATAATATCTATAAATCTCTTATGAATCTATTTTCAAGGCATTTTTATGTATTAAAAAATCTCATTTAGACACATTGTTCAAAACTGTTCAAGCGTGCTCAGTCATCCAGAAAAGGCAAGTTTAGTGGATTTTAATTTTAGGTGATATATATATATATATATATATATATATATATATATATATATATATATATATATATATATATATATATATATATATATATATATATAATGATGTTGCGAATCATGTACAGTAGCTTATTCTCAGTATTATTTGAATTGTGAATGTATTCCGTGATAATACAATTATGAAAGTGAATAAAGAATAAATCATTTGCAGGTGTTTTATCGGGATCTAGCTTAAGCAACAAGACTGATAAATGAAGCTGTCCAGTATCGATTATACATTATATACCCAATGTGTGCATGCTTGCAAGCAAGGATTAGTGAGAAACTCTCATAGTCAATTATTCACTAATTGCATATGCTACAGCATCTGACAGTTATATACTGCCAAGCCTTTTAATATGTCAACGAAATCTGTTGATGAAATCTAATTCAGCGGAATGTACAACGTTTGATGTTTATTTAAACTTTATCTGCTCCGATTATTCTGTGAAAATTGATTATAGAGAAAGAAAACAAAATGGAGATGAAATGCCAATCGGCTTTGCTTCTGTCGGTACGTAGAACGAAACATTTTGTCTGATGATTTAAGCATAAGAGGTTAATCAATATCCTTTTCTTGGATGAAAAATGTTAATTACCTGCAATCCATTGAAATCATTTCGCATGATTTGTTAGCTTCCCGAGAAGCATTGCTACCAATAAAGATATTTGCTTCATTTTCACAGCTATATATCCCTCATCTATTAACACGTAGTTACTTTGGCTGCAGATTTACAGTTGACTACCGTACTTTAAAAATTCTTAAATAGCAATCTGACATGTAGAGATATGCTTGAAAGATAATAACAAATTACAACATAATGTAACTGACGGAAGGAGCTCTGCGAACATCTATCAAAACATATATCATTCTATCTAGAATTTATGTCTAAGGAAATGCAAAACATGACTAATTCTAAGTTTATATAGCAAAACTTAGCACTCTCGACTAGATGCCAAACCAATATATTTTGTTTAAAACCTATGTTGATCAAACCTAGTGTGGCCCATACCAAAGGAAGACTTTACTTTGAGTCACGGAAACGAAATTCAACAATGGTGATAATTGATTGTTACTGAGTCATCAAAGATTATTTAAATGTCTATGGGTGCGGTTCATCAGTCAATATTTATACATATTGCATTTTTAACTTATGTTGGTTAGATAAAGTTATCAATTTATTCGACTTTGTTATTAATATCTCAATACTGCTACTTCCTTCTTGTGAGACTACGTACAGCAATGGCTACCCATGAACTGAGACCTCCTTGTCCGACAAGAAATGAATATATATATTTACCCTTTTATTCCACTCAAGAGAGTCCATACATATTGCAATTTTCACCCTATCAATAAATCAGCGGTTGTCCTATAAGATCGTCAAAATAAAACAAGTGTTTTTTGTCCATATATTATTTGCATATTTGTCAAACAGATGAATACATACTAGAGCATGTCAATAAGATACTGTTTCCTATAAACACGATTTACCTAAAGTTTTCCCACTAAATACAGCAAAATAACTTTAGCCTGACACAGTATTCCATCATTCGTCTACAGGCAAAAAACCTAATATAGTTAGTTAAATCAGTTTTAGATTACAGTGTCTTAGATAACAGTTGAATATGTTCAACTATATTTTAAAAGGTGAAAATTGAGTCTTGAACTCTGATCACCAAAACTGAAACTCAAAAGAAAATTTGATGTGTGTGTGTGTGTGTATATATATATATATATATATATATATATATATATATATATATATATATATATATATATATATATATAATACTCAGAACTAAATAAAAATATACATTTATTGGGTCTCATCGATAATTATGTCCAAATGCACTAGATATATATTATATATTGAATAAGTAATCAAAAGAATAATGTTGCAAGTATATGTATGTATATATGTTTGTGTATATGTATGCATGTATGTATGTATGTATGTATGTATGTATGTATGTATGTATGTATGTATGTATGTATGTATGTATGTATGTATGTATGTATGTATGTATGTATGTATGTATGTATGTATGTATGTATGTGTGTCACAGCATATTGCATGAATGGTACACTTAATCATTATGGTCACATGAATCTAAGAATCCAGCCAAATTAATCATTCTCATAACAATTATTACTGATTACATAGGAAACTTCAGCAAGGATTTTAACCTTGTTTATTGTACTGTACGATGATAAGTATATATCAATACTCAGAAGTAAATAAAAGTATACATTTATTGGGTCTCATCGATAATTATGTCATCGTGCACTACGAATATATTCAAGATGTAGTCAAAGGAAACAACGTTTTGCTGCTGAAACGCAAGAATATGCAACTTTTTTGGAAATTGGATAATTGGCACTAAATAAGGTTTTGAGGAATCTAAAGTGAATGTGATACTGATTTTTATGTACTGTAGACGTCTAGCTACCATTATTTTAACAGACTACATCAGACCTTTAATGTTAATGAAGATCAAACACTTCCCGAAGAATTGGTTTACAAATCATAAGCTGTTATTAACAAGGGTGTTGTAAATTATTTTCATTGACTTTGACATGCAATGTTTTAGTTAGTAATTGAATGAAATAAATATGCCCTGTTATAAATAAGGAAATTAGTTGTCGTAAAATTTGAACGTAATGGACATTCATTTCAATCTTTATATGTTCATGGTTAGTGAAAGGTAAACAAATTCTGATCAACAATGTATTTTTAATAAATTGATACGTAATTAAAGACTCATCGAATGACTATGTTGCCGTACATATGTTGTAGATCTTGTAACTTATGAAAGTCTAGGAAGCCAATGTCAATTTAAAAGCTCCGATGTTCTGTATAGTATTTCCTAGCATGTAAATATTTTATAAAACACACTGAATTTATTTCAAGAAAGCACATTAAATTGCAATTGCACACTATCTTTCTAAAATGACGAGGTTGTACGCGAGGCAAGTTTACTCAAAACAATTTGTTATAGTCAGATGCTACATCCCCGTTGGTTTGTACTCTCCTACCGATTTCAATAACGAAAACATTTAATTGGATAAAAAGTGCAAGGATCTTAGTCAATGGTACATCCCCGTTGGTTTGTACTCTCCTACCGATTTCAATAACGAAAACATTTAATTGGATAAAAAGTGCAAGGATCTTAGTTAATGCTACATCCCCATTGGTTGGTACTCTCCTACCGATTTCAATAACGAAAACATTTAATTGGATAAAAAGTGCAAGGATCTTAGTCAATGCTACATCCCCGTTGGTTTGTACTCACCTACCGATTTCAATAACGAAAACATTTAATTGGATAAAAAGTGCAAGGATCTTAGTCAATGCTACATCCCCGTTGGTTTGTACTCTCCTACCGATTTCAATAACGAAAACATTTAATTGGATAAAAAGTGCAAGGATCTTAGTCAATTAATTCATTGATTTATATTTTCTAACCAGACTGTGAGTAGAATGGCCATAACACCGTCATTGTCTGCGTGTTTCATGCTTAACGGAAGTTTTCAGTATTATAGACCAACATGCCTGAGACCCATTTCCTGTTTCTGGACAAGTCCATTTTCAGCTAAGGTTTGCTTGCGCGACTAAAGATTTACATACATATGTCGTCTGCTTCCGATATTTAAGGTGTCGAATCATGCAAAGGAAACGAATGACACAAATTGTCTTTCATGTGAATTTAACAAGTGGTTTCATTAATATGTTCATGTGCGCAAAGGAATATAATTCTAAACTCAACGTTATGGTATTTTACGGAATTTTGCGGCAGTTTCCGAGTAGGATGAATTACGTCACTATGTTGTCGGATGGAAATAAACTACCCCATAGTGTACGGAATATAGTGCCGTATTAGTGTGGAAAGTCCGTTAAGCATGAAAGGTACAAGGGGATGCCAGTATTAGTTTCATTCTGGTCGCAGTCAGGTTAGATATTATAAATCAATACTTCAATTGACGTAGTTATGTGTATATTTTATTACATTAAACATTTTAGTTATTAAAATCGATCGGAAGGTACAAACCAACGGGGATGTAGAATCGGACTATAGCATATCATGGAATGATATATTACGTACTGTTATGTTAATCATGTTTAGATATCTCATAATTTTAATTAATCTTCAGACATTAACAAAATAGGTATGAATATTATCATTTTTCTTATAACTGGAATTAGTCGGATTTTAACAGATGGGGTTCGAAAGAACAAACCCGATGTTTTCCAAACTTCCGTCCCTCCACCATATTTTCATTATCTAATATAATTTTGTTTCTTAGTTATCGACTGTTTAGGGAAATATTATGTTTTTTAGTATTTTATTCAAGAATATGAGAGTTTGCATACTAACATATTAGAAAACTACTTTTGCTAACGAAATGTTTGTTTTGCAAGTGTTCCGAATCCGTGTATTCTTATACTGAAAGAGTGTTTCACTGCTAGGAGTGCGGAATATCTGTTTATGTAATCAGGACGAACAGGAGAGCAGAAGGACAACTTCTGCACCGATCACTAGTAGGATAGCGGAATGCTGGTTACGCTATTAAATACTCTTGGCCCATTGGCAGGTTCAGTGAACGACAGAAGTATAGCTGAAGGTTGATTAGGCTTTTCAACACTCGTGACACAGTGTAAAGTTGACTGAACACCAGCAAGATAGTTGAAGGGTGATTCAACTCTAGTAGCATATCAAAGGGATGTTCGTCCTACCCTCACCAGTAGGATAGCGGAATGTTTATTACTCTATTCGACTATCGTGATAAAGTGGAAGTTTGCTCCGCTGAATACCAGTAGGATAACATAAGGTTGATTGCCATATTCAAAACTAGTACCACAACAAATTTTATTTACCCTACTCAACACCAGTAGGATAACAGAAGATTGATTGCCATACTCAGCACTATTAACACTAGCAAAATTAATTGTCATACCCAAAACTATTAGAAGATCTTAAGGTTGGTACCAGACTCAACACCATTAGGAGAGAGTAAGGCTGACTGATATAATAACCAAAGCTACTAGAGCAGTAAGGGCCTCGAGTGGTCAAGGGATCTAAAGCGCTCATCGTTACTGATCATTACCTTATCACCTCTATCTGCATGGGTTCGAGTCTCAGGTTCAGCTAATGTGGGCATGTTAGAAAGCTTACCAGTAGCTTCCATTGGGTCGGTAATTCTTTCCTGGGTTTTCCCGGATTCTTCCTCCATAATTGATACTGGCAGCCATGTATAGACAATCATGTGCTGAAAATGGCGTTAAACCTTACAACAGCAACAGCAACTAGTTGAGCGGTTGCTTGCCACAACGAACATTCTTAGGAGAACGGAAGATTGATTGCACTAGCTAGCATTATTAGGAATGTGGAAGACCGATCGCCCTAGGTTGCACTGTTAGAAAAGTGGACGATCATTTGTTTAGATTTCTATCTAACACTAATAGGTGAGTGGAATGCATATTACTTTATAAAGTACTTTTGGTAAAGCCGAAAGTGGATTACTCTTCCCGCCACTATCGAAAGAGCCGAAAATTGATTACCCTGCCACAATTATTATGAGAACGGAAAGTTAAAAAAAAACCTGACCGGCACCATCAGGAGAGTACGTTGGTTGCCCTGCCTGACACTATTAGAAGAGGGAAGTATGCATTATCTTGATAAAACTATTAGGAAACGAAAAGGCTTACAACAACCACCTGGGTTTATCCTTGCTCTCGATCGCAGGAAAGATACTCGCCAGAATCCTACTAAACTGCATCACCACGCACCTTGACCAAGGTCGCCTGCCAGAATGACAGTGTAGATTCCCGAAAAACTTGGGAATATTTACATGATGTTTGTTACAAGAGAAATGTCAAATGCTAAACACCGACCTTTCTTTTGTCCATCTTCATCGACTAGACAAAGGCCGTTAATTCTGTAAGCAGAGAAGTAATATGGAAGGTAATGACCATATATGGATGTCAGAAAAAATCGTACCCATGTTTCCGCACTTCGACGACGGCATGAAGGCACGAGTCCAGGAAAAATGAAGAGACATCTGATCCATTCTCAGTAACCAATGACATCAAGCAGGGATGTGTTCTTGCACCGACACTGTTCAGTCTGTTGTTCTCCTCCATGCTGATGCATGCTTTCAGCGACGGAGATGTTGGAGTCGGCAATTTCACATTACAAGTATCAGAAAAATGATCAACATCAAGTGGCAGGACAAGGGATGCTCGCCCAAACAGGTCTATCCTGCACTCACACCATCTTTTTGCAGTCCCAGCTACGCTGGGCAGGACATGTACGCATGCCAGACCACCGGCTGCCTAAGAGACTCTTCTATGGCGAGCTACAGCAAGGAAAACAATCTTACGGAGGTCAAACAAACGCTTCCACGACAATGTGAAAGCTACATTGAAAGCTTTCAACATGAATCCCGATTCATAGGTGAAAACATTCAGCAATCGAGTCACTTGGCGTTCCTACCTGCACAAAGGCTCCAAGCTGTGCAAATCTAGCAGGACAGCAGCTGCAGAGCTGAAGCGGAAAGTGCTCGCGTCAGCATCCATCCTGGAGATGTCTCACGGATCCCTTGTCGCTTTTGCAACCGATTCTTCCTTTCAAGGATTGGCCTTATCAGCCACCTGCGCACACACAGAACAGAACAGAACCAGCCCCTCCAACTCACTGATGATTAGAGTGGTCTTTGTCGACTCGACGGACGAACATCATAATAAAAGATCGATGTGGGTTCAAACGATAACTCAAAAATGAGCCAGCAATATTCAGCAAAGAAATGAAATGCATTTTGGAACTGAGTATCAACATTAATTCGGTCACTCCAGATTATTGTGTTTCATTAGAAAAACTTGCTACTTGTATGCGTTTTTGAAAACATAGTTGTTCTCCTATATTTTTTCACGAATAATACAGATCTTTTTTCCCCTAAATGATATTAGTGAAAATATAATGTGCCTATTGCTAGAAAGATCTAACGATATACAATTTTACTGTCAAACATAGAAATGGGTCCAGCAGACAAGGATACATCTACCAATATGGCATAATATAGCATAAGTTTGCTGCAACCTAAAATTTTTATGTAAAATGCGTCACGTATCTGAAAAAGGTTAACAAAAAAATGAGATTATTGAAAATGTTTGGTGTTCAAGACCCATAATTCAGTCAAATTGTAACGGTACCAGGAAAACACTACAATGAATAATCTTTGTAAAATAAAGAAAAATAGGAATAAGGTTTGGATATCCTAAAACGTTATATCTAAGCTATAACATACTTATAGATGTTATGGAGTGTTGTAATAATAACGACTGGTTCTACGCTTAAATGTGAAAAAAATACGTTACATTCGAACTGAGCACATATATTATACGTAAATAGTTACAAAGCAAAATTAGTAAAATTAGTTTCAACCCGTCAAAACCTAACCATCATGTGTTGAAGACGATCATGCACGTATACTTTACAGCCAAGTATAAAATACAAATTGAGATAGTTCAATGCAAACGTATGTTCTTTCATAAGCTGCTTTGTCTGTTAATCTCGAGTTCAAAGTTGTGTATCTATGCTTCATCCAATGGAATGAGTTTATTTTAAACTTATTGCCGTCTACTGTTACCTTGTAAAATAATTTCCTGGAGATTTGTATACTTATTACCATATGTTCTTTATAAATTTGTGTTGTAACGATTTATAAGCGCTCTCTGTTCTAAATCGGCTTCATATGTCAATTTGCCCCGCTTCCACGCATTCGACGTATACAAAGCACATCCACGTAAAATATCAAAAAGTCTGCCGCTTCAATCATATTTATTGGTCTGGGGGGTTTTTTCTTACTAATAATGACACCAAACCGATTAGTTTAAACGACAGGTCATCAGTCTATATTTTCTTTCATCGTTTATAACAGTCGTTAGGCTTTAAATAAAACGCTTCCTTAATTCACTAATGTCAGGCATATGAAGTCAGCTTTTATTTCTGTGCATGCTATATGTAATTGTCCAGAGACGAAATTAAAATCGCTATGTTTGATAACAGTGTCATATGTAACACAGAGAAGATTCTTGTGCATATTTAGTTTTCTATTGTTTTTTATGCTTTGGATAATTGTAGTTTCGATTTCTCCTATACAAAATCAAGTCATTCCATTCCCACACTCTCAGTGTTGGGTGTATTTTAGAAAGCTAAATTGTATTCGAATATGGTGACTTGTATTAGAAATGTTACGGTTATTTCGGGTATAGTTAATAATACCTCAGTTTCTCTTAATTTTTGTCACTTTGAATTCTTCCCAAATAAATATTTTGTTGAATTTTGCACAACTACTTTGATTTTGTTATGCTTTCTTGCTTTGTGTAATATCATAGAATAGTTACAAGGTTAAGTGAATAATCATGCTTTTTATTCAACTTAAAACCTACGTTCCGTCCAAACGTGGGACCTTTTCCTTTCTTTTCTGTACAGGATATTGAACTTCATTGTATATCATTTCAATCCGCCTTCGTACTCTGCAACAAAATACGAACGTAAAAATAAGGAATAAATAAATCAAGGCATAATCCAATAACCATATCAAGGCATAATGAAATGCCTTAAAATTATATCACCACACATTAGAGTATTGATCATTTATGTGTATTATCTGATGTTATTATATATAATTATTATTGTTATATATAATACTAGTAATGAATGGTCTAATTAAGAAAAGATGCACTAAATGTTATAGCAGATACAATATATTGCATGTGTGCGTTTGACATCATATAGTTCTTAAAGGATTTCCTCATTTCCTCATCGGTTATAATGTGTAAACATAGGATGAGACGAATATCATCATTCAATCTATGGAACCAAAAGATCTCCCAATGTATGCATGTTACATTACATAGTTTAAACATCTGTCATAAAATCTATTGCATCGCTGTCACGTTCTAGCTGCATTGTGGCAAAGATCGTTGATTGGACTTTATCGAAATTGAGTTTTCTACCGATCTCAGTGAGGTTACCATTAAATGTGTTGGGGTTGATGAAGTTTGATACGGTTATTCATTTAGCTAAACTATTTGTATGAAAATATTTAAACCATAACTTTCAAATACATTTAGATGTATACTTGTATGGATTTGGTGCATCGACATGAAATATATTGGGCTTCGTTATGGCAGGTATAAAAATGATGTAAGACCGGATTTCCCAAATGTGAAGTTAATTTTTTTCTGCACGGTCCGGTAAATCTAAGAAATTTGATTTGCAATTCACTTTGATGACTTAAATAAACAAAATAATATTTCCCTCTTGAGAGAATTTTCTATCTTTAAAAACAATCTGTATCCGACGATATGCGAATACAACTCTACTGCTTTGAACCATTGGAAACTGGAATGTTGTAAATTTTACACGTTCAATTAATTTCTGTTTTCAACAAGAAAACAATTGAGACGCAGTGGTTCATTTAACTCCTGAATAATTGCAAATAATCTTGAGCTTTCTTGTGGGGGAAAATTAGATTTATACATATGGCTACTTTATTCTATTATGAGGCGTAAGACATTTAATATGTTTTGTCTCAGCAGGTACGTGAGATTAATTTCAATGTAACTATTCAAAAATAATTTCCCTAAACAACTGGAAGTTTGCGATATCAGGAAAAGCTGTCAAAGTTTCTGCTCCAGCAAACAGAACAGTGTTTATCGGAATTCATAAGCATCACCATTAATACAAAGTACAGTCGAATCTTCGAGCTATCATATATCTGCGGACTTAAATGTCATATTGTCTCGAGTTGATCAGTGCGTTTTGATCGCTGTGATTGTTTTTCTTTTTCAGTCCTTAGGGGCAGAACCTTCTTATACCATTATAGATTTTCAATTATACGACACTGTCCAATTATTTGATACGCATTAATATGCTTTCCTTTTAGTATATTTTTCATCAGAGCTGTTAAAGTAAATTATATAAACCAGTTTCCTTACTAATAGCAGAACAACATCCTGTGGCCTGCAAATTTCGTTTTACAATAAGCGTTATATAGATGGCCTTAAAACCTCTTTCGATCCGAGGAATTTAATAAATTACTGTTTTAGTGTTACATTTTAATTGTGACTAAATGCACTATATTAAAGGACTCATTTTTCTACAACATCCTATTTATACTGGTGGATCTATCCTGCTATGATTACATACTAATGATTATACAGAATCGTGAGATTGGATTCAGGCCACACCAGCTCAAGGTCCGCTGGGGATATGTCTTCTCCGTCTCTTCTGCTAATGTAATTGCTACATCAATAACAATAACCATCTATAGGATTATACAATACATACATGTAAATCACAGCCTTATATCTGTCTGAGGTTTTATTCTAAAGTAAATTAATAAACTAACGTTTTGAGTTTTTTTTTCTCCAGGCGTTTTGCATGTTCCGTTTCTGCAAGAACTATAGATCTGGGCTATTTAAGAACGTGAACGTTGTTGCTATTTGTTGCGATTTTTTTATATATAGCGCGGGCGATGTAAGACTTGGGTATCTTCCAGATGGTCCCACTTTGCAAATTCTTGATAAGTTATTTGAGTGATACCAATATTGTATACTTGTATTACAATTAGACCGCAAAGCAGTACAGTGTTAGTTTTTTCCTATTCTGATTATATATACTTTTAGTATTGGTGTTATGTTCGTTTGCTTTTAGGCAAGAAAATCAACGTGAGGAAAGTATGCATCATCTATAACGCTGCTCCGTTATCCACCATTTTCATATGAACATATACGATTTTTAGAGGATGCTAAAATCAAATATCAAAAGAGTACCATTTCAAAATATAACAATATCGGGGTAAATGTTTTTCAGTACAAAGATGCTTAGTGAAAAATTTCTTGTGTTCAAATTCACCACTTGAGTCATTCGGCCAAACTTTGAATCTTTACTACCACGACTTCGCTGCTCTAATTAGCTACTAAGTCAAAAAGGTATTCCTAAATAAATCTCATCAACGTTGCAGCTGTTTGAGTGGCACAGCGTAATGCAAAGCTTTTAATGCTTCAAGGGGTTTAATACAAAATAGCCTCAACGTAAATGCCCCATTCTTTCATGGAAATAAATTTACCTTTGGTTTCTGTGAATACACATCTAACAATGGTTTAATTGAAAACAAAATATTCCTAATATCGATCAATGCCATGTGTAGGCAGTTGTTGCGAGCATTAGTCTTAATTGTCCCTGATGGCGGAATAATTTGCAAGGGCACTCAAAGTAATTAACATCTCCCCTCTCCAAAAAAATGTCCTCGTTTATTATAGTGCCTAGACGGGTTAATTGGCTTTAAGCATAGAGAAGTGTCTCACCAGTCAAACGACGTTAAATTACCATTGAAAATGAATGATGTATTTAACGGTATCAAGAAAGAACATAATAAACTAAATATTAACAACATACTTTTTTATCTTTGATATTGAGCAATTTTTGTTGACTAATTTGCAATGAAATTTCATGACGAAGAAAACATTTAGAAATGCTTTAACCTTTAAAGTTATGAACAAACGGACAGTGATATTTCTCCGGATTCGTCCTCGTTTAACATCCACGTAGCCAGACACAATATGTATGATGCATGTATGTATGTATGTATGTATGTATGTATGTATGTATGTATGTATGTATGTATGTATGTATGTATGTATGTATGTATGTGTGTGTGTGTGTGTGTGTGCGTGCGTGCGTGCGTGCGTGCGTGCGTGCGTGCGTGCGTGCGTGCGTGCGTGCGTGCGTGCGTGCATGCATGCATGCATGCATGGATGTATGTATGTATGTATGTATGTATGTATGTATGTATGTATGTATGTATGTATGTATGTATGTATGTATGTATGTATGTATGTATGTATGACTCCAAAATCTAACGGCTTTAACATGCACGATTTTATTTTCATTTATTATTATTATGATTATTATGATTAGTAGTAGTAGTAGTAGTAGTAGTAGTAGTAGTAATAGTAGTAGTAGTAGTAGTAGTAGTAGTAATAATAGTAGTAGTAGTAGTAGTAGTAGTAGTAATAGTAGTAGTGGTATGGTTGGTAGTTGTACAATGAGGAGTATAATTGGTACAATTACTTTTGAATGTAGTCACGCATGAGAGAGCATTCTAACGCATTACTTTAAATGATTTTTCCGTTCTTGGTAATTTCCTCCATTTTGATCAAAACGAATTGAGAGTCTCATAGATATAAATTATATTGCTAAAAAAGGAATTTAATTATGTGCATAAAGATGAACAGGTAACAACACGTGATCTATCCTATTGTTTTGTATTGTTTTTTTTTCTAGTTTGCATTATGTTGAGTTTTAAGATCCGTAAAGGTTTGCATTTTAATTGAGACCATGAGGACATAGGGTGCCGAGGTTAATTTACACTAGCATGGTAAAGTCTGTTGTTAATTAGCTGCATCTTATTGAGTCTCTTGCAAACGTGAATTCTCGTGATCCAATGTTCTTATATATATTTATGATTTGAAAGCATCGTCTAAGAGACCTGATTCGGTATTTGTATTGGAAAATAACCAAGACAAGTAGTGCAGCACAGCAGCGGAGGAATCTACGAAGCGTGTATTGCTTTTATTGTTGTTGTGAAACTTAACGACATTTTTCAGCACATGATGGACTATACATGGCGGCCAGTATTAATGGCCATAGAACACAATTAATTTTACTATATTCTCTCTACATTTTTTCTCAGTACTGAACTTTCGACTGTGTGACAAATCAATACAAATCATATGTTAATCTAAAACATCTTCACAGATGACGTTACGGTTTAGTTCTTGTCAAGGGTTGACCTGCATTTTTTGAGAGGCTGAATTGTAAACAAAACACCAGGCAACGGAACACAGATTTCACTTCTGGATCATCACCATGACCTTATTATTCAATGTGCACTGTCGCCGAAATACACACAGACAACCACACCATAAGCTCACATTTTAAAGAATAAACAATAGCTTTTAAATTCTTACCAAGAATGCCAAAATCTAACTCTAGTATCACCACCAATTTCAGACAGGAAAAAGTGATCTAAAATAGACTGGGACTACATTCGTGGGTACTGAACCGGATTTTATTAATTGTGTTCTGATTCCTGAAATGGTGGAGGAAGAATCCGGGAAATCCTCGGAAAAAACCACCTACCCACGAGAACCTACTAGCAAGCTTTCTCACATCGCCGAATCTTAATCTCGAACCCACGTAGACAGAGGTGAGATGGCAGTGATCCATAACTGAGAGCGCTTTAGACCAGTCAACCACTCGGGGCCCCTGTATTGTTTTTAACTCACCTGGATACGTAAATGTTTTTAAAGTGATACTTGAAATTTGGTTTAAGGAAAGGAATATTTTATCAAAATACATTACATATTACTAAGTATAGGTATATTTAATGAAACTTTAACTAAACAATAGTAAGGAAAGTATAGGGGACCCCGAGTGGCCGAGATGTCTAAAGCGCTGTCTGCGTGAGTTCGAGTCTAGGATTCGGCGATGTGGATATGTGAGAAAGCTTGCCAGTATCTTCTCGTGGGTCGGTGGTTCTTTCCAGTGATTTCCCGGTTTCTTCCTCCATTATTAATACTGGCCGCCATGAATCGCCTATCGTGTGTTGAAAATTGGCGTTACGCCCAACAACAACAACAACGAACAACGAAAGTGTAGTGGTAGATCCTTTTCTGGAAATAATCAATGTTTTATTTTGCCCATTTTCATTCCGAATTCGAGTTTAAGCGGTACGTGTCTGTGGTGTGCTAAGTATTTGAAAACGTATCGTGAAACTCTCAACTGCTGATGTCTATGATTTGCATGCAGTACATAATACTTTGAAATAAACGAACCTGACACTGACGACTTGCTTGAAACCCTGCATATAAAGATAGCCAGGAATCTGACCATTGCAAAAGACGTAATGATATAACAGTAGTTGAGTCAATACTCTTGGCAATTATGTCGACCTTATAGTCATGGTCTTTAAGACACGGATTGTCCATTTTGCGTTATATATAGCCTCATTTTGAGAATATTCAGTTGTAACAATACAAATGCTATCAATTATGTTTTACCGTAGGTATCTAACATCAGTTTATTCATTTCAATAAACAATAAATGTATATCTGATCACCTAATGAATTTAATAATTGTAAATATATATTATTAGGCAGTTGCCTGGGACAAAAAAACCAGAATACATTTATCAGATATTTAGGCAATTAGCTTCGTCAAGCAAACTGAATTCATTTTTCGGCCATTAAGGCTTATGTGAACAGATAGGAATCTTTACCAACATAAATATGCAATCACCAATTTTGTTGAATTTTATTGAAAAGGTAAGTGTAGTGTGATTGTTTAATCCATCTGATATTAGTCTATAATATTGATGTCCCAATTTTTGCTAAACGTTTCAAATAAGATTCACCGTGTTTTGTGTGCCAATCATTACGTTATTGACTCTCTAAAAGATATTATCATACGATTCATTTAATATGACCTTTTGGATTGGTATTAGTATAGTTATGTAACAACGCTTAAAATGATTAAGTTCTCCTTTCAAAAGTGATCGATGACAGTAATTAAAGATAGTGACTATATCACTGGACCAGAGAAAATTATGCGACGTTTCCAATAATTTAGTCAGATATGGGATTCTCGTAGTACAGACAAAAATGTTTCATAAACTATTCTCTTTTTATGATGCAATTACAACAATAGCAGTAACAGGAAAGCTACATCAACATGAACGACTGAAAGGGAAGAATATTGACGCAGATGAACAGCGAGACTTAATGTTGGCATCTTGCTGTGAATTGTATCGTGAATATTTTATCAGATGGTTTACTGATTCATATTCAAATATCAGCATGGATCATTTACGTGCTGCTTACATAATGTCTAGAACCATCGCCTTTTCACAAGTGAAGGATAAGACAGAGTAATTACAACGATGCCTTGAGCAGAGAAAGAGCTGTCATGGAGAACACTATAGAATTCTTACGAGTTTTCATTGTCTGCAATTTATCTTGTTATATCTACCTTGTACATGTTATTCTGTGTGGCCCTTAAATACTTTGGTTTATACACGGATGACAACATTCCAGATGATGAATTAATTATCAATAATGAAGATAATTTTAATGTGCAATTAATAGGGGATGGACATACTTCGCGTTATTATTATTATTATATATATATATATATATATATATATATATATATATATATATATATATATATATATATATATATATATATATATATATATATATATATATATTTGCTTGTGCAAAGTAACAATGATAAGTGTAAAGCCAGGAAGCTTGACAAATTGTAACAAAAGTAATTTATTTCCCTACAAAACAGTAAATATATATTAAATGACTAATGGTTTGTGAGTACAATCCAAAGCCTAATACCAGAATTAAAACACACGTCCTACCACTAAATGTCCCAAATAAATCCAAGTTAGAATCCTGGCGAATTTCAAAGATGGCGCACCAAGTCCTGAAACTAAGTCTGAAAATCTGATGACATATTTACAGAATGGAGAGGAACATTAGCAAAGCCGCACTCTAGTCCCTGAATGAGAACACTCTCATTAGAAATGGTCTTCTCTGAAAAAGTCAAAACACCTGACATTAAAATACTCTGAGAACCTCCTGTATCCTTTACATTAATAGAGATTGGATTGGTTGAATCACCTAAGAGTGATATATAACCCTTCACGATGAATGGTTCATAATTCTCCATAATAAAACCAGACTGTGGTTTATTGGACCGAACAAATATATTGTTTTCAATACATAACCGTGACCTTGACCTCTTAGAAATAAGAGCATTTTGGATAGGTGTATCTTGATTATGATGCCTATATTTCAATTTGAAGCAATCAGAAATGACGTGTCTTTTATTCTTGCAATATAAAAACGTAGGCTGAGACAATGATTTTGAATCAAGTCTAACAGAGGCTTAGTTTTAGAATTTGTGCTAGAATGAGTTTTACTGAGAGTCATATTAGGCTGAAATACCTTCCCAGCAGTAGACTGCTGAGTGAATAATTTGCTTACAACATGAACTTTAGGAGTTACGGAGTATTTTTGGCAGCAAGGACGGCCTTTTCCAAGGTTTCAATCTTATGCTCTTCATGATGATTCTTAATATCAATAGGAACAGTTTTTGAATTCTTCAATCAGCACAAGTTATTCAAGACTTTCATAATCATGTTCAACTTTCCTGGCTATGTATCATCTCTTAAATAATTGTTATGTATCTCTAGAAAATTCAACATACGTCTGCACAGCTACTTTTTATAGTTTCTCAATTTTTGCCTATAATTCTCAGAAACTAACGCAAAAGTCCTTAATATGCACTCCTTAACCAAAGCCTAATCCGAACCATATTGTACTGACAGCGAATGGTATCATTAGCTTTACCAACTAGTACACACACACACACACATATATATATATATATATATATATATATATATATATATATATATATATATATATATATATATATATATATATATATATATATATATATATATATATATATATATATATATATATATATATACATAAATATATACATAAATATATACATATATATACATATATATACATAAATATATACATAAATATATACATAAATATATACATAAATATATATGTATATATATATATATATATATATATATATATATATATATATATATATATATATATATATATATATATATATATATATAAATATACATATACATATACATATACATATACATATATATATATATATATATATATATATATATATATATATATATATATATATATATAACTTGTGTGCATTATATCAATATATTTTGGCTATCATGTTTTATGTCATGACAATGCAAAATTTGAATGATATATCAATGTGTTAATTCAAAACGTATTGTATATGGTATTTCACAGAAATAAAATATATTCATCAGTGGCTCGAATTTAAGGTGGTAGTTATGGATATTTCTTTAGGATAATATTGATCGATATTCAAAACAAGAGACACGAGCAAAAAGAATTATAATACGATGTTGATACAATGTGCAGTTTATAAAAGCAAATTTAAAGATATTGCACTCATCATCATCATCATCATCATCATCATCGCCATCATCATCATCATCATCATCATCATCAAACCCTTAACCCAAGATGCCTTTGTGGTACTACAATTGACTTTACAGTCCATTACCTATAGTCTTCCCTGTTCACTACTGCCCTTTGTCTATCTCCAAAACCCATTCATGTGCACTCCTTGATGCTGTCTACTCACCTCATTTCTGTCTGCCTCTTGTTCTGCATCATCGCACTGTTCCTTGCAAGGTTTGTTTTGCCAGTCCAGATGATCTTGAGACATGACCGTACAACTTCAGATTTCGCTTTTTCACAGTGGTCAAGAAGTCTTCTTCATATGATTCGATGGTTCGATGGATCCTGTTGTTGACTTCTTCGTTGGTTACATGGTCAATGTACGCGATTGCCCAAGATCTTGCGGTAGCATCTCATTTCGAACGTTTGAATCCTTTTTTGTAGATCTGATGCAAGCATCCATGTCTCACAAGAGTACACGAAGATGGATATGACAATCGAGCGCATCAGCCGTATTTTGGAACCAAAAAGAATATTGGTATCTTGCCATATTGGCCTGAACCTTGTTATTGCTGTTATTGTCTGGGCAATCCTGTAGAGTTGTTCTGGTTTGGAGCACTCATCTGTGATTATTGAACCTTGTGACTCTTTCTGTACTGATGAAATTGATGATGTTTGTCATGATCATGTTGTTTGGTCGCTAGTATTCATACCGTATGCTGTGGAGGTTGTGTTTTTAGGCGCTCAACCAAGTCAGCCAGGTTTATTTTCATCTCCTGCTAAACCGCCTCATCAACTAAGAATACCACGTGTTACAATTTATTTGCAAACACACTAATGTTGTCAATATTTTGCACGAGTGGGGTTTGCAACGACTAAAGAATGTTAAATATTTTATTATATTTTATTATATAATAAAATACAAACAATATATTAGTAGTAATACTTAAATTAAAGATATACCTAATTTGATTGTAGAACAAAGGCAACTTACATTTGTCAAGGATACTTGATGATTACATAGAACACATGTATTCGGGAGGTATAACTGCGCTAGTGTCTTGTAAATACATTTAGTAAAACCTGCATGAAAATGAACATATTCACCAGGATTTTATAAATATGCTGTGAACAAGACACTAAGTGTTGTGCCAAACCATATTTTATTGGCATTACATGATGCTAAGTACGACAATGAAACACTATCTGCCACGTCAGACCATACATTACTGACAGTGATACCTTGGGGAATTGTGCATCGGACAACCCAATAGTTACAAAAGAACATGATTAGAAGACTGTGTTTCGGGCTACCAATTACTTACCTAAAGTTCGTGATATATTGGTGGATTTGTGAATAGGACTATGCAATAGTTACGAAAACCTTAGCAGTATTGGGTGACTATGTATCAGATTGCCTAATATTTACCAAGATATACACGTATCAGACTACACAATAGTTACCAGTGGTTCATGATATATTGGGTGATTGTGTACCAGATTGCCTAATATTTACCAAGATATACACGTATCAGACTACACAATAGTTACCAGAGGTTCATGACATATTGGGTGACTGTGTATCGAACTGCCCAATAGTTACCAAAAGTTCACGATTTATTTGGGGAATGTATATAGGACACTCCAATATTTACTAATAACATGTGATATATTGGGGGACTGTGTATCGAACTACCCAATAGGTACCAAAAGCTCACGATATATTGGGGGGACTACCTAATAGGTATTACATACATAGGATATTTGGAGACTGTGTATCGGACAAGCCAGTGGTTACAAAAGTTTATGATGTACTATGGGTATGTGTATCTTATTACCAAAAGCTCATGGCACCTATCAATACTCGAGTAGGCTTTTTAATTTAGTTCCGTTTAAGTCTTTCAATAATAAACGCATACCTGCAGATGGTGGAGAAGATCTGCAGTATGCAGATTTGTATATCTTTTTATCTTCCAATTAACAAATGCGTTGTTAATACGGCATGATGACTCATTAACTTTATAATGTGTTTTAAGGATCATTTCTTTAAATGTAGCGCCATGACACGTTTTCGGAGTAACCTGTGGCTGTTGGAAATTTGGGATACATATTTTATGCATGCCATACTAATTGTTTTGTTTTTTTTAAGTTACATCCAAATATCAATTCGTCTCTGTATTTATCCATTCATCCATCCATCCAGACAGACAGACAGGCATCCAGACATCCAGACATCCATTCAGACATCCATCCATCCAGACATCCATCAAGACATCCATCCAGACATACAGCCAGACATCCATACATATATACAGACAGACATCCAGACATCTAGACATCCATCCATTCAGACATCCATCCAAACATCTATCCATCAGACATCCATCCAGACATCCAGACATCCATCCAGACATCCATCCATCCGGAACTCTCTCCAGACATCCATCCATCCAGACATCTATCCATACAGATGTACATACAGAAATACATACAGACATGCATACATACTATTACGACCCTGTAGTTGAAGTGTGTGTGTGTGTGCGTTTCGGAATCAATTCTGTATAAATCTTTTTATTTCATTAAATGTAATTATTAATAAGAATATAGTAGCCTCAGTCTAATATGTTGTTAGAAACATCATATTTACTTAGGTCGCAAATGTGACTCATGTAAGCACGTGCTGTGTATGATGGCAAATTCGTTTCGAGAAAACATTCAGGAATCGCTATGAAAACGATTGACTGATACTTGGTCAGGCTTTCCTAAAGTCCAGATGTATTGCGAAATTGGACGTGTCCTCCGTGCGCGTGTAATTTAAACGACGTATTAGCTTCTTTTATATGTATAGATATTTTGTAAGACAGTCGGAGTTAGAGTAACAACCAGAATAAAGAACATCATCGTAGCTTATTGTAACATCTTAAATCTACACAACGTATATTACCTTAAAAAAGGTATTTTTGCTAGAAGTCTGTTCGTATCCTTACGTAGGAAAACGTGTATTTTGTTAGTGGAGTTAATTGTACTTCGTTTTTATAGATAATTGTTTTCCTGGAGAACAACATTACTAGTTTGGACAAAGGCATTTTCCGAAAATATTCAAAATTAGAACGGAACTATACAAACTGTTGCACTGTGTAAATCCTGGACTTTTCTGTTAGCCTTCATCTGACGTCATCATCCGCAATCTTGGACCGGAACTGAACCTCAAACTGTGTTTTATTTATAAATTTTCACAGGACTTATGTTTTATATCTTTAGAACAAACAATGTGGATCATTTCCGTAAATCCTATGTCTTGTTTAACATATTTACATTATTCACGTTTTCTTGTTAAATAAATAATGTTTGATAAAATTTACAAAGCTTGTTGCCTTCACTCTTTATTTGTGTTGCTTTGAACGACCCGATACGTAACAATACTTACCTGCCTACCTACCTACCTACCTACCTACCTACCTACCTACCTACCTACCTCTACCTACCTACCTACCTACCTTCCTACCTACCTACCTACCTACCTACCTACCTACCTACCTACCTACATTCATACATACATACATACATACATACATACATACATACATACATACATACATACATACATACATACATACATACATACATACATACATACATACATACATACATACATACATACATACGACTACGAAAAGTATTGATATCAGTGAAATCGATGTATATTTAAAATATTAAAAATAATAGTTGTTTGATCTTAAACCAAGTGCCTATAAGTGAAAACGTTGTATTTGTAATAGAAATGCTTGTAATCCTTGTAACAGAGGTCTATTTGACTACATATCCCTATAAATAAAAGGAAATGTCTCTTTTTAATCACTGTACTTTCTATCTTAAACTGTATTTCATTAGCAAAATTAGACAGCAATATGAAAAGGTATTTACAAATTAGCATGTGCAGGTCTATTTTAATATAAAACCTAAAGACAAATTTTTAAAAAATCCCAAATCTTGACTGGTTTTTTGTATAAAAAGCTGCTGTTGAGATGGTGCAGAACATACAGCTGTTTACACAGAGGTGGAGCAGGAGTCTGCATTCTAGTGATGTTATCGTTAGACTTTTCAGAGAAAATAAAATGCCAGTTAGTGATAATTTCAAGATGCATCAGTAGCATGGTTAATTAATTAAATTTGATTCCAATTACTCGCAGTCTAAAAATATGTTCGAAGTAAATTTAACCCCGAGTACCTTATCCGTTATTCGTACTTTCAAAACGTTATTGCTGATCTTAATGTCTCGTATGATATTTGTGTGTGGGTCTTTTATAGTGATAGAAGTAACTTGATAGATCGATTTGTAGAACATATTACAGAGTCCACAAATCTGACACATCGTGAACATATTTTAGAATCGTAGAGTGATATTTAATCCTAACATTTTTCATTGTCTTCGATTTACGTGTTATATCATCTATGTTCATTTACGGACGCTACCAACTCCCGCAATATGGTGGACAGTAGCTGTGTTATACCATTGTCGTTCAGTCCGTATTTTCCCCATTTAGTTTCAGCAACCTGAATTCGTCACAAAAAGTACCATTACCAAGCGATTGATTCAAATACTTGCAGATGAATCAGAAATAATATTAACTATTGTATAGCCATAAGATCAAGTACAATCATAACTGTAACTGAAAGTAAATGTGGTTTCCACACAATAATAAAAATTCTATTTTGCAGCCGTATTACATACTGGAGCAAGATAGAAGACTTTCTTTCTGGGGTCAAAAATACAAAGTTACTATGCCTGAGAAATGAAATCTGCATAAAAAAGGATGCATCCGATTTTTCAGCTTCCGTTTACATATATCTTCATGGCATTTGGTGTATAAAAGTCCAAAGGTAATGGTCATTTTAAATCAAGAATAATAATAAGTCTTATATATATATATATATATATATATATATATATATATATATATATATATATATATATATATATATATATATATATATATATAGATATATATATATATATATATATATATATATATATATATATATATATATATATATATATATATATATATATATATATATATATATATATATATATATATATATACTGTTCCAAGCATTTATTTATGCTTTGATGATAATGATTTATATGTAATTTACGAACATTGAAATTGTCAATTATAACTGTTAGGAAACACGTTTTGGATTTAAAACCAAGCAAACTGTTGGGAACGATTCTCAGAAAAGGCTGCTTTTTAACAGTTAACATTACTACATACTTTGTACCATTCTTACTGACTCCAATCTTGTTCGCAAGCAGCGCTGTGTTTTATGATTAGTGTAAACATTATGTTCTACTAATGTTATTTTTTTAATTTTTTAATTTGTCTTGATTGTAATACAACTTATATTCTTCTTTCACAAAAATTTCCAAATATACGGTCACAATACCCCAAATATATGTAGTAACAAGATAACCGGGTTGAATTTCGGATTTATATCTCAACGCCTTTGATTTTTATACAGAAACAGTGTCTATTGATCAATGACTTCCATTTAAAAAAAGAATTATGATTAATACTTCCGTATACAAGATCTGAAAATTGGAATAATTAACACAATCCGCATGAACCTAATTACGGAACATCAATTTGAACACAAATAAATTGACTTGACACAGTAATAGGACAAAAGTTAATGATTCTGCATAATTTCACGAGACGAAAATAATGATGCGTTTTACTCAGTAAAATGATTTACTTTACTCATATAGTAAAGTGTGTTCACTCAAACAGTGACAAATGAGGTACATTGCTCAAATAGTAAAGAATGGAAACAAAAGGACAAATATTATGTACAATATCTTCACAGTCCCATAACACTGAGTATAACATCTCCTCTCAAACAAATTAGCCCATGGTTCAAAGATTAAATGCATGGTGTTACACTCCGTCACAAGAATATTTGGCTACCAGTCACACTGTCAATCAAGCAGGCAGTATTTCCTGTAGTCATCGATCACCTTTCAATTCCATGGTCAATTAATGAATCAGCGCCAACCAATCGGTCACCAACGCCCGATCACCTACCAATCGATAAGCAACGCACTCTTCTCTCAGCTCTACAGCTGATATGGTTCAGCTTTACAGCTGATATTGTCAACTTTTATAGGTAGCTCTACATCATATACCCTGTCTACTCTAATCAGCAGAAAATACATCTAACACCGTGTATTATGCATGGCACGGGCGTACATAATAACACGTAATGACGTTATATACGATAAGTTATACAAAATACATTATCGGCACAAAATTACAAAGCAATAAACAGGTTTAGAGGTGAACCAGCATGTGTCCGATAAACTCCCACAGTCATACATGTTTTTAAAAATGCGAGGTGAACCAGCATGTGTCCGATAAACTCCCACAGTCATACATGTTTTTAAAAATGCAACTTTATATTGGTAATATAAATCTCTTACTAAGTCACAAAAAATAATATAAAATATTTGCTTATACTACGTAAGTAGAAGATAGATAGAAAAAGTTATATTTTATACACAAGAAATTATTAAATAAATCGTATGCCTCTACAGATGAAGACGTGCAAGTCCTTACGTAGTTCCGTACTGTAAAGAATTATGCATACGGTTAAGCATTTATACACAGACGGTGAAGCCTTACATCGTCTGTGCACTTGATGTATTCGGTTTTTCCCATCGAAAGCCACTCGCACGTGTGGTATAGAATGAACCGAATTCACTGTTTCTAAATACTGTACAATATAATATCGGGTATCGTTGTACACAAAGAGAAAACGAAACCCGACGACCAATTTCCTGTTTAAGTATAGATCCGCAATGAAGTAGTGTCAGTTAGTGGTAGTTTTATTCTATATCCACATTTGGTTCTACGCTGTTGTACTAGATTAGTTTTGACATTAAAAAGTTAGATAGCAATAACATTATAAATCCATTTTGTAAACTCGTATTATTATTTGTATTAACACCAACACAGACAATGCCTACCGTCCTTTCAAATAATACACTTTAGTGGCACTTAATAGACTTGATTCATCTTAAAATTGTAACTGTGAACGTTTCCATATGCACTATTATACATGAATTCGAAACGGTTTATCTCAAAACTCATTTCATTTTTTTTTGTCTCGTATCTGTATTCATAAGCATGTGGGGTGTTACACATTGCTGTTGATTAAACAAAACAACTCATGGTGAATTGTATTTACTTAGCTTTCCGGTTACTGTAATTTGCTTTCCTTTCCATGGTTTTTGTTTACTTTGTATCTTTTTATTTCTTTTCAGCTTTGACCTAAAATCTAATTTTAAGCTTTAAATGTCTGTAGCAAATTAATATTTCTTCCTTTTTGTAATGCACGTATTACGATTATTACTCATAGTTGGTATCTTTCGAGTCAACAACGTCTTCTCTAGCTCTGATAAATCCTTTTCGTTTGGAATTGATTTCTCTGGAGGTGCAGGATTTTATTTAATGTGATTGATTTAATTTAACCTCTTACTCAAATTCGTGTTTAAAATACAACTATTAGGATATTAATCTAATAATTTATTTTTGTCCGACAGTTAATGGCTCATTGTCACGAGGTCTCTTAGTACATGTTACATAAAAATCACACTGACCTTGCCTTCATACAGACTCGCAATATTTATAAAATACACTTACCTTGCCCTCATACAGACTCGCAATACCTATAAAATGCACTTACCTTGCCCTCATAGAGACTCGCAATATTTATAAAATACACTTACCTTGCCCTCATACAGACTCGCAATATCATATTTCTTAATTAGAGATGTGAACATTTCTCTGTATGTGATTCTGATTTGTCCAAATAAGCAAATGACATTACTGTGCAGTATTCTGTTTACTGATTGGCTGCGATTGTGTGAAACTTATTTTGAATACAGCCTTCAGGAATATTTGTTTTTACTGAAGAATTTTCTATTTGACGTCCAAAAGGGAATCTGGCAAAAATGGTCTCGTCTGTTTCAATTTACTCCCACAGGGTTTTTCATGTCATGTATAACATATAACGATATGAACAAATGTAAAAATAAAAACAATGCAAAATCAATAACAAGAAATACAACTACCGGTATTACTCAGATGGTAATGTACCCGGGATATAATCTGCGTTACATAAATGTACAAAAAGTAAAAATAGATGTCGCTTTGGCATGTAGACTTTTAGGGAATTATACACCGTTTTCAGTTTCCGCAACTAGTCTATACAAGCTGGTTGTATTTATAGTTTTAACACATGTGGAGACAGCCATGTAGAGGTTTACAAACACAACGTTTTTGTGTTTATTTGCTTGTCATATATATTTTTTGTATTTGCCTTTGAAAATGACTCATTAAGAGTCAAAAGCGCTTAGGCTAGTTAGTTACTAGTTTCGTACTGTTCGTCGTCAATTTATTGCATCTATATATATGTATATATATATATATATATATATATATATATATATATATATATATATATATATATTACATATATAATATATATATATATATCATCTATATATATATATATATATATATCATCTATATATATCATCTATATATATATATATATATATATATATATATCAGATATATATATATATCATCTATATATATATCATATATATATATATATATATATATATATATATATATATATATATATATATATATATATATATATATATATATATATATATATATATATATATGTGTGTGTGTGTGTGTGTGTGTGTGTTTGTGTGTGTGTGTGCTCATTTGGAATGCTGCCTTTGGATTCCACAATATACACTAACATCTAAATTGTTTAATTATTTTAATTTTTACATATATTTTGTTCATAAACAATTTATGCAAATATGTGTATGGTCTTCCTCCTAGACTGGATTCATATAGAATGATATATATTCAATCCTTTGAAGTTTCCATCAAGTACTTTCACTTTCTAATATGGTGTATGTGTATCTGATAATAATTGACATACACGGCTTATTCTCTCTGCAAATTTGTTGCAGACACCTTCAGATAAATGCATGTGTCTTAACAATTGAAATGACAGTGATAAAAACGAGACGGAGACGAAGGAATAATGTTATTTATTAAAACTAAAATACTGGCCCCATATGTGTAATCTTAAACAAATAGCAATACTTGGATAAAGTTATTGGTTGTTAACCTTCTATATCATAAATTGCGTTGCCGTTTAATCTCTTATAGGATGGTCTAGAAATTATGAAAAACTAAATCGTGCTCTGGAAGAGATTTGCTGCGGTAAGAAGCCAGAAGGGCTGATGTGAAGGCTGCAGGTGACACAGAATCTCTCTCTCTCTCTCTCTCTCTCTCTCTCTCTCTCTCTCTCTCTCTCTCTCTCTCTCTCTCTCTCTCTCTCTCTCTCTCTCTCTCTCTCTCTCTCTCTCTCTCTCTCTCTCTCTCTCTCTCTCTCTCATCAAATCTTCTTGTTGCATCCTCCAAAATACGTTAATGTACCTCTACATAACGTTCGCTAAATCCATTCGGCTTGAAATGCAGTTGTCATTCGTGTAAGCGCTGTATCAAAATGTAATTGAAAAATTAGACAATCATACTGTGAAACTGTTCAGAGATATGTGTGAAGCAGGTGACGGGATGCAATGACCTAATTAATGTCCTTGTATAAAGAAATTTCTAGTAAAGCGCATTCACATTCAGAATCATTTTAATGTCCTTGTATTATATGTTATTATATGTTATGCGTAGCAAATATATATATATATATATATATATATATATATATATATATATATATATATATATATATATATATATATATATATATATATATATATATAGGTCATACATGTTACAAATCTATGGCCTTACATGTTACTCTTCTATGGTTTTAAACTAATTTAATTGATGATGAACACCAAGGTTTATAAAATTGCAATTTTTTTACAATTCAAAAAATCTTCAGCATCGTTAATGAATTCATAAATCGTTATAAATGTCCAATTAACTCCAAATTTACGGAGTCATCCAAATGAGTACTAGTCTCTTGAAGAAAAAAAATATTTACAATTGTGCCGATGTACTAATAGCTCTGATAAATTAGGACGATGCATTCAAAAATACTTTTATAAAGGAATTCACAGTAATTCCATGCAGCTAATGCTCCCGAAATCCGAACAAATTGAATTTGGAATTAATGATTAAATTGCATAAATGAATCCGGCGTGTGTATAAGAACAATTTTCGTTATGGCAAGACAATTTATGTAGTATAAATTGTACCTATCAGCACATACATGTATCACTTAAGACGATACCTTAAATCGTGTATGAGATTTTAAATTATTGTTTTAATGTTACAATGTTTTTTCTGGTTTGTACGTTTACACCCCACACCGCATTGTTCCTCCGATACTTCTCTAATAAATATCCTTGTTTGAAGGTGGGATCAATTAATTCTTTATACTGTGTCATATGATTTCCTAACGTGCAAATAATATAATGCCCATCATGTCAGCTCCAGAATCAAAGAAAATTTACATAAGAGACTATTACAATCAGAAAATGATGGCGGATAGGATAATACACTCGGAATGAATTTCTCCTTTCGAAGAAAAGTTCGAAGCACATAATGCTCATAAAATAGCCAAGGTGGTGTACAGTTGGAAAGTTTACAAAAACTTTGTTGTTTTTTTTCAGTTTCAATTGAATGTATGTGCATTTATCGCCTTATTTTTATACTTTCCAGCATTGTTTTTATCACTGTCTTGCATTCGCGTGCATTTTGTTTTGGTATCAATACTTTAAGTAATCCTTATTAAGTACACTCCTGATATCTTTCATAGAGGATTTGGAATAACCATTAGCTTTAACAAAGTAAATCACGAATTTTTCATGTATTATTTTTATTCTTTCACTTTAGTGTTTGAAGTTAGTCACAAGTTAATGTTATTTGTAACAAAATTGATGTCTCAAATGGCAACTACCTAAGACCCAGGCTGTGATTATTTTCATAGTAGGTCTTCATTTAAAATATCATAAGAAAGGAATATAATTGCGAAAAAGCAGTATTCGCGATACTTAGTGAAAAGAGTATTCTCCCTTGTCAGCGACACATTGGATAATATGGACAACATATAACTCGGTATTAGTTTCTAGATTTGTATTTTGTCTTAACGAAAATGTTAACACTGTTTTCTTGATAAACAAATTTTCATTTCAGATAAAATTTTTAACGTATGTTTGCTGGATATGGGAAAGAAATGCAGAACATTGATGTCTGTCACAAATTATGTTATATACATATAAATAAAGAACTAATCCGTTACTCATAAATAAACCAGTGACATACACAAATAAACCAGATTTACCAATTTTCTCATAGAGGTTCGAATACATACAGAAATTTTTAATTAAAAATTTTTTTGTGTTTATATTTTTTTTTCTTCAAATATATATGATCGTTGTATTTATAAAGGAATGCTATATGTCTGACTGGATATATATATATATATATATATATATATATATATATATATATATATATATATATATATATATATATATATATATATATATATATATATATATATCATGCGTTTGATAGCTTGCGATTTTGTCAGTCTGAATTATCTCATCACAAAGGAGAGAAAGTTAATTAATTAACTTAAAAACAAAAATGTTAGTAAATTTAATAGATAAATAAATAAATAAATAAAAGTGCTAATACTGCAAAGTGTAGCTCTGCATTAGCATGTCTAAAACTATGATCACTGCATAGTTATTCAAGTTTACAAACAATAAAAAACAATAGTCTCCTTCAAAGAATGCTCTGTCAGGATATAGCATTTTAACGGATATTGTGAGAATACACAGTCAACCAAATTTAAGTGGCAGCATTCCCCATTACGTTTTGCAGACTGAGTTAAAACGGTTTATTTGCTGCTATATTAGACCATTATATACATTTTTGACTAAGAGTTTTTCAGTATGGGAAGTTTATGGGGAAATAAATCATAAAAAACAAAGAATCTCATCGGTGAGTCTCTGATTCCGATGATATAAAATTGTAACTTAGTTTTATTATCCCCGAACACATATCTTTGTTTTAAATAAAAGCAATCGACAAGCGTTTTAAGTAGATTGCTCTTCAATTGCTTTTTAATGTTGAAGTCTGATGTGATCTGACCTTTTTTAATTCCAAATAGTGGGAACACGCGATAAATATACTACATTCCAAAACCTAGATGTACACTTTCAGAAAATAAAGACAATTGAAATAAAAATATCAAGTTTGGGATATAATAATATGTTACCAAAAAGCTTTTTATGTGAAAGTAGCTGAAAAATGGTAATTATTTGACAACTTCAAACTGCAGTCTTTAATGGGAAGATAACTCAATCCGTCACGCTGTGACGATCATTGGGTCATATCCATAATCGTAGGAAGGAACTACATAAGTTTACTATTAGACACTAAGCCTTGAAAGTATTTTTTTCCTGTTAATATATACTTTCTGCGCAAAGTCAGAGGCCCGGTTACGTATTTGCAAAGTTAGAGGCCAGGTTACGTATTTGCAAAGTCAGAGGCCAGGTTACGTATTTGCAAAGTCAAAGGCTGCTTACGTAATCATCTTCATAAACGTGGTGAGGAAATACTGAAAATATTATTGACGCTGATAATGTACAATGATATGAGAACGTCTTTATCCACTGCATGGTCGTCTGTAGTCACTGGGTTTTCCAAAATGCACATGGAAGAACGTCTTTATCCACTGCATGGTCGTCTGTAGTCACTGGGTTTTCCAAAATGCACATGGTAGTAATCGAAGCGTTAGATCTAGAGCTTTATGTAGTTGCCAACGTTGGGGCTGAATTATTCCCATACACGGAACAAATTGAATAAATTAAATGCGTTACAATTAGTGCTCATAGGCAACCAATAATTATATTCGGTATAAAAACGAGCTTATCATTCTTTGTATATTGTGGGCTGTATTTTAAAGAAAAAGGTAGGTGACTGAAAATAGTTACCCGGAAAGAAAACAACTCAGTGGGGTCTTTTATTAGGCCAAAGTACTGTTAAATTATAGGCAATGCTTCTGTTCTTAAATATGTAAAATGATCTCACCGGCACAGTCTTTTGATGTGAGGATAAATTGATTGCTGCTCGAAGGGATTTAAAGAATAAACATTAGGATCCAAGGTAGAGTATGCATATCAATGTAAATATTAAATTTTGAGTAAATGGAGAAGAAAATCCTTCAATCAAAATATCTGAATCCTGAAATATGGTTGACTAAATTGAAAGTATTGAATTTAATTACTGCCAACCCATCATTTCGAAATTTGGAGTAGATTACAAGTTTTATTTTCAGGAAATATTTCCTTGAATGCTGCTTACTTCAAGTTTCACATGTGACCATTATATCCCAGACTAGCGACATTCAAATCAAGAGAAGTGTTTGTGTCTTTACATCTCTATCATTTTGTGAAGAATAGTGTGGTAATTCATGTATACAAACGTTACCACTGACTCTTATTTATTACATCAGTAAGAATGGAGAAGGAAAACAAATCTTGTTGAAAATATTCTCGTTATTCTTTATATTGTGAACGATGATTTACTGTTAAAAATGGCCTAATGAAGTTACCATTACTGTCTGATTTCCATCATCAGATCCAAATTGTTTAAATCTCGCATGCTTTCAATTTTCCATATATACAAATGATGTTACAGTACACTAAATGAATTCCAAGTTGATTATGAAACAAACACCACCACTTACAACGAGTCATTTCAAAGTCTCTAAGTCGGTTATAGTTATCCTTTGAAACGTATCAGAGAACGAATGATTGCCTGTCAATCGCCAATAACTGCCTGTCGATAACAAATGACTGTCGGTCAATCGCCAATGGTGCAATATTTTTTTTTTTCACGATGGACATCCTGTTCACAGTAAATAGAAGGACGCTGTATATATGTGAACAACTATGGATGAGACAAATACATATATGCAGGTCTTAGATAAGTAAAGCATATGTACATGCCTCAGAGTTTTGATTTATTTACCTTTATTATATTAGTAATTAATATAATAGACAACAATATCCGAGCCAATTACCTTAGCTATTATTTAAAAGAAGCAATGTCATTACCTTGGCACACAAGGCTGCACCGCTTAATCATATAATAATTAGTATATATATATATCTATATCCAAGAAAACAACATGCATGAATATATAGGTAACAAGAGATGGACCCAGAATGGCAAACATACATCCAACCAACCATCCATGCATGCATGCATGCATGCATGCATGCATACATACATACATACATACATACATACATACATACATACATACATACATACATACATACATACATACATACATACATACATACATACATACATACATACATACATACATACATACATACATACATACATACATACATACCCTTTCAAAATTTGTCATTCGCAACATTTATTTGCATATGTCGATTACGAGAAAGGTTGTTTTTTTCTTCGACCTTTGTCAATTTTCCTATAAATGTGTGCAGGTTGCTTAAATTTATTATTGTTTATTAATATTACTAATATTTCTTCGCAACATCGCCGTGATTGCGTCATTTGTACCAGCTTTTAGTCATTTACTATAACAATCTAACAAGAGCCGGGCAAAATGAACTAGCTATAAGTGAATTGATGTTTTCATTTATATCCTCTTGCTCTTTTTATAGCTTTGATAATGTCTATAACGTCCTTCATTATCATCAAAGAAATAATGGTCTGATTCCAGTAACTAATTTGGAAAGCTATTTCATGAAAGACAGCATTTTCTACAATTAATTAAAGCAGGAAGCGGAAACAATGCATTAAGATAGCGATGAAAATAGTATCAACTACAATTATACCTCATTTAATGATCCTGAAAGCGTACTGAAGGCACAAAGTCGGAGTAAAGTATAGCGATAATGCAATCGTTAATGGGATGAGATAATTTTGAAATGGTAATTGGGTGTAATGGATGCCATAGTGACCAATCAGAATGTGGAAAATATTTTTTAAATATACTGAGTGCATACTATTTTCAATTCAATTATCCACGACGTAAATGTATTGGAAATATGTTGATTCCCCTATTAGTTCATGTTGCATCATTTTGACATTTCTCATGTCATTATAGATAGGATTGTCATTGAAATGTATAATGATGTGTGTATGTATGTATATATATATATATATATATATATATATATATATATATATATATATATATATATATACAGAGATAGATAGATAGATAGATAGATAGATAGATAGATAGATAGATAGATAGATAGATAGATAGATAGATAGATAGATAGATAGATAGATAGATAGATAGATTTTCGCACAATAATGACCGCTTTATACATAAATATTACTGTAATATCGGACTGATATGTTTTGATTGGGTTAAAATTTATAATTTTCTTCTTGAAAACAGATCTTTATTCGGAATTGCAATACTTCTTTCCACATTGTTAATCACTTTACCTAAAAATGGTCATAGATTACAGCATACACTCCTTTTGTCGCATAGCTGAGAAGGTTTTAGTGACAAGCATTGTTTTGAGTTTTTTCTCTGAAAATAAATAACGGAAAAGAGTGAAAAGAGAACATGTTTTGTAAAATGCAACTAATAATTTCATTCCATAGGACACAAGGTGAAAATAAACAAAACTTATTTTATAGCGGATGAAATCACAAAATAATCATAGAATTACAGACACATTTTAAATTCTGAATAATAGTAGAAATCTAAGAAACGTCCAATGTTGCAGGTGTTATTATGCTTTTGGCGGCCTATGTTATATTCTTGTACATCAGACTTTTGTTGAATTTCAGGATTGAATTTTCTTGAAATTTCTTAAGGACATGAAGCAAGTAGTTTAAATTCCGTTTTATTCCGTTATAAAATTTTCAAAAAGTAGCATACATGAGTTTCGTGTTTTGAAATTGTAAGTAGTTTATAAAATCAATATCATTAAATTTAATACGAATTAGCAATGTTGTTGAATTTCTAATGTACAAGAGAAGAGTACTTTTGCACTATTAGCAGGGTTTTTGTGTCTAAACAAACATTTAAATAGACAACGCTTTCAGACAAATGCAACTAGGTCTGATGAAGATTGACCTGACATCAAACAGAATAAAGATGTGTGAAGGTTGAGACAAAGCATTCAGGATACATGTAAGCTTATTTTGAGTTTCAAAAAAGATGTTGAAAATGTACAGTATGATGTGAAATAATATTTGGACTTACTTGCATTTTTGTACTTAAATTGGAGCAAAACATCATTTAGCCGTGTTACGACATAAATACGACAACACATTAATATGTTTCTAATTGAAATCTGTACATTCATTCATTAAATATATCCATTCGTATGTACAACATCCATGCGATTATACCAGCATAGGTACATCCTGTATTTATTCTTGTTCACTATTGTTTATTGTAATTATCATTTATAAACAACATATCGCAGTGTTAATTTCTATCTTGTATTATTTATTATATTTTTATGATAATGATCTTTGTAAGCTAAACATAGATTGTTTACTTTATTATGATCATATAAGGTTATATCCAATGAGCCTGTCTACAGTTGGGGTAATTTTTCCCTTGAATGAATATTGCAACCTAAGTCAGGTGGGTTGAATTGCGACGTAAGTCTTGTAGTGATGTAATTTGAATTACGACGTAAGTCTTGTGGCGACGTAATGCAAAATGGCATAGCGGAGATGTATATAAAGCCAAAGACGTAACAGCTATTTATTCTTATTTCCATTCCTATTCGTATTCTAATTTCAATCTGCATACTTTTTATGATGTTATATTTATGGTTTAGAGGAATCATTTATTTATAATATTTATTGGAATTACAATGTACTCATATAACTGCACTAAAACACTATTATGGCATTTTTGAGAATTCATTAAAAGACATCGTGGATTACATAGCTGTGATACAGCAAGACTGATGAAACATCGGCATAGTCAATGCTAGGGGTAAATCGGTGCAATCAAAACCTGCAAAATTATTTGGAACACTTATCATTATAATTGTGATAATAGGTTTACGAATATCTGTGATTTCAGTCACAAGTATGTACGTTCCCCCTAACCTCTTATTTCATAATGTATGGAAATAATTTATTTGTTGAATTTGACAAAACTTGTTGGATTTAATTTTCCTGTGACTTAGTTTCAGACCATAAGGTCGTAAAAATATATGCAAAAGTAGGCAGAACATACTGATGGATGATTGGACGGGTAAACAAAGAATAAAGATGGACTCATAATCAGAAGCAAGAGAATTCAAATTGTACGATAAGTAACGGGGTTTAAATTCCATGCATGAATGGAGTGAATAATGGAAACAAAAAGTATTGTCAAGGTCTTATATTGTCAAATATTTACTTTATAAAGCATGACAGTGTATATCATCGTAGGTAATCTTCACAGATATAATATTATTCTGATTGCATGAAAATGCAGTTGCCACATAAGAATCATATCAAACTTAAGAAAGACGCATACATGTTTAAACAAGATTATTTGCTTCTTTTATAGTTTTCAATTTAAATTTAAATTAACTAGGCTGACTATACAAATAGCGCATATCAATGTGTTTATATGTTACATGATATCGTATATTAAAACTAATGTTAATAAATCCTCTTCAAAATCATTTAAGTTTTGAAAAATAGTTTCGATATTACATTTTATTCCTCTGACATCACTGCTAATACAATCAGATAAATTTAAAAACTAACAACCCATTATAAAGATCTTGAGATAAACGATTTCAGTCGGATGTCCCATTTTATTATATGTTTAATACTGTATGGTCCAAGATGAACTAATTTCAGATAGATTATACACCAGCCAGAGAAAGAAGAAAAACAACGCAAAAGAAGGAAAACTCATCAAATTCATGAGTGTGTGAAAACACACCTGCTTTATTAATAGATGATGAAAAATTATAAATTGTTTTGACGTGTATACGTGACTTATATTGCTAGACACCCCCCAAAAAAAACTACAACGATTGAAATAGTAAATAATTGATGTTGACCATATACATAAAAGGTTATAATTGAAAACATGGCTTTTTCATACCGATTTTACTTCAATAACCGAAATACAAGGTATGAAGTCATATGTTAAGACATTCTTGATGTAAATAATGTGACAAATTACGAATTTCTCAAATAATCAAAGGTGGTAAGAAAAACAAGTTCAACAGTAATAGAATGGCATAAATTTTGATATCCTGTGGAAAGTAATTCATTATTCATTCTGGGTAAATAACTATACCAGTGAATATATGATCATCTAAATTATTCACAGGTGTTCAAATATTACACCAACTGTATGATTTCCCAAGATGAAAGATTTTTATTGTTTTGTAACACAAAATTTCAATTGAAAATAAGAGCTAATGTTAACATATATTTCTAATAGCTTTTTGTGATAACGGTCGTCATAACGGACGAAGGAATATTTAATAGTTATTTTGCATTGTTTGAACAGAATCGGTCTAAAACTGAAACTCCCAGAAGTGTGAATTGTCTCTCTCACTGAATAAAAGGTTTGCTAATCTCTAGTGATTAAAAAATATTGAAAATGTAGTCTACTTAAGCATGATTTAAATAATTATATTTCTCGTCAACTTGCTTCCAAACTGTGAAAGTAAAATTATAAAAGTGTAATTACAAGTTATTTGAATCACTAATATTTGATAATACCACCTACGGTTAGCAATATACACTGAGATTGTTTGGTTACATAAGAAACGTTCTTAAGAAACTTGCTACTGACAAACATAAATATATCAAGGTTGAACTCCAGATAAAGAACTTCTGTCCTGTTGCGATTGATTATTTTCTCCTATTATCTTTAGAATGACATTATTTTTCTTATAAGAATTAAATCATTTGATGCTGGTTTAAACTTGAAAATGGAATTCTATACGTGTGATAAATTATTTTCGACTGGTTGAATCCCATTTAACAGTAAGTTTAGACTGAGTATGACTTTTTGATTTTGGACAGTGGTTGATGTGTATTACCTCTGTTAGGCTTTGGCTTGATTTTTAAGTTAGTGATTTGCGTACCTATTGTTTTATATTGTGTTCTTTTGACTTTTTAAGATTGCATATTCATTTTGATGCATGTTTGCTAGTCCACAGTTAAACATGTTTCAAATTCATTTAAATTTATTCGTTAGCTGCATGTCACTAGCTAGATAAAGGCATACTAAATTTATATATTAGTGAACAATAACCACTTTATGTTTCCAGCAAATGTCTGAAATTTTTATTTTTTATTTGGCTTGAAATTTGAAGTTGTATTTATTTTAAACCTCAATTCTTCTCTTCTACAGCTGAAGAAATGTCTAATTTTCAAATTTTTGGAAGTACAACATTGTGTGTTAATAAATACTTTTAGTAAAAGCTATAGGTAATTGCAACGAACAATGGTGAAGTCTAGTAATCTCGCTTTGCAATATTTTGATGTTTATTAATATGGAGAAATAATGGCCTTGATAGAACATGACCAAGGTATGTTCTAAAGGGCTATAGACAGGATGATCATAGGCAATGATCTCTCAGTCAGTGGTGATTCAACAACAAAACCTCTTGAACTCAATGTACTTAAAGGTTACAAAACTAAATAAAGTATATTATTAACTTTTCTGCATTGGAAAATCATATGTATTAGACATAAAATTACATCTGTCATAGGTAGTTATTGGCATAAGTTATAAATCTTTGTTTTAATTGAATTCATGCACTGACCCGACAACATAGAGAGACTGAATGGAATTGTTCGACAATATTGACAGAAGGGTAATTGTTTGCAGAATATCTAAACACCAGCTGTGATATTCTATAAAGGGACGACATGGGGAATTAAGGAATGTACAGTATCATGTACTTTATTCCAAACATGGGTGAGTGGTCCATAGATAATATAAATTTCTATATGGCATTCCTTCTATCAAGGTTAAACAATGGGTTGTTTGCTTGTTTGTTGAAGGGTTTGGATGTCGGGTATGGGTTAACTTCTTATTAACATGTATATTTTTCTTCATACTACCTTTTTCCAAATAGAGTGCGAACATTGGATGTGAAATGGACAACATTCGCTCCAACTTTAAGTATACAAATTACGGCACTTGTATTCTAATTATAACCCCAAAACAGATTTACCTAATGTCAGAACTTCAAAGTTGCAGATATAAGAACTATAAGAACAATTCAACACAAATTGTTTTCAATAAAATGCAGCAAATGAGTTTTTTAACGTTCAAGTACAGTCCTTATAATTTTAATTAAAAGTTTTATCAACCAAACCTGAAAACAATTTGTCTTAACAGATTTAGTATTTGTTTGTGTTTTTGACCTTTTCTTCTTTTTACAATGTTTGATAACAAAAAAGTTAAAAATTGATTTGTTTGATGTAAGTTGCACGAGCCAAATAAAATAAATTTATCATTGTTGAGTTCGTTATGAATTCATTTTAAGATAATCAAAGACTCGGTAAAACCAACGAATTAGCACAAGTTTCGCAGAGAAGATGATAAACGAAAAAAAAAACTAAATTAGACCCAATAGATCACATCCTTATTTTCAAAATTCCAGCGCACACGTAAATTCACGTAAACAAAATCATTTATGCATGCCAATATCTATCCATTCACCCATCCATACATCCATCCATTCATCCATACATATTTGCATGCATGCATGCATACATACATACATACATACATACATACATACATACATACATACATACATACATACATACATACATACATACATACATACATACATACATACATACATACATACATACATACATACATACATACATACATACAAGCATGCATGCATACATACATCCATGCATACATACATGCATACATACATACATACATACATACATACATACATACATACATACATACATACATACATACATACATACATACATACATACATACATACATACATACATACATACATACAAACATACATACACACACACACACACACACACACACATACATACATACATACATACATACATACATACATACATACATACATACATACATACATACATACATACATACATACATACATACATACATACATACATACATACATGTATACTTACATACATACATACATACATACATACATACATACATACATACATACATACATACATACATACATACATACATACAGACAGACAGACAGACAGACAGACAGACAGACAGACAGACAGACATACATGCATGTATACATACATACATTCATTCATGCATACATACATACATACATACATACATACATACATACATACATACATACATACATACATACATACATACAGACAGACAGACAGACAGACAGACAGACAGACAGACAGACAGACAGACAGACAGACGTACGTACATACATACATACATACATACATACATACATACATACATACATACATACATACATACATACATACATACATACATACATACATACATACATACATACATACATACATACATATATGTTTTTGTCATTCTGTCAAGTTGGGGAAGACCACTCTACGCAGGTCGCTGATAAGACCAATCGTTGCACGGATGATTCGGTTGCGGAATAGACAAGGAATGAGTGTGACATCTCTAGGATGTGGTCTGTTTTTCGGATTAGCAACTTTGGCTCTACATCTGCTTAATTGCTAGATTCACACAACTTGGAGCCTTTGTGCAGATATGAAAGCCAAGTGACTCATAATTTTTGTTTAACGCTTTCAATGTAGCTTTCAAAATGTCTTTGATGCGTTTCGTCTGACCTCCGTGGGATCACTGGCCTTGCTCGAGCTCACTGTAAAAGAGTCTCTTAGGCAGCCGGTGGTCTGACACGCGTACAATATGTCCCACCCAGCGTAGCTGTGACTGCATCAGGATGCTGTAATTGTGGGGAGACCTGCTTGGGCGAGTATCTTGGTGTCTGGGACCTTGTCCTGTCACATGATGTTGAAGATTTCCCTGAGACATGTGGTGTGAAAGAGGTTTAGCTTCCCGGCGTGGTGTTGATACAAAATTCATGTTAAGCAGTACAAACGACTGAATGTCGACAAGGACGATTCGTCACTCAACAAATGTTGAAACAAAACCGATTATTCTACAATAAATCAGAATCGCCAGATAATCCATAATTACGGAAAGTTGGCGACACGCCTCTTTCACTATGACTCATCCCGCAATGCAGATAAAAAGCCACGTGTAACAGCTGATATTTATCATTATTCTTGTGAACCTCATGCGCCTACTAACTGGCAGCAACCTGGATCATAACTTTAAACTTTCATAACGTCGATTTCAACCGGGGAAAACTCATTGAATTTTTACATATTATTCTCATCACTCAACATATTTACGATTTACAGTTGGCAAGATTATGTTCCATAGACACGTTCATGTTAATATCGTCAAATCTCCGCCGATCCCCGCTTTACAGGTGGCTACTGATACATTGCTGTACTCCTCTCAGATAAGTTCTTTTTGCTGATAGAATACTCGTAGTATTGTTTCAAGCATAAAGGTATATCACTGTCAGTGTTAGGCATAGACCAATGATGGATTCTGACATTCGTTGATGAATTAGCGGGGTTTTGCCAATGGGTTGTTTGATATAGCGAATGCTAACGGTGATGGTGATTTTTTTCCACGTGTAGACGAATATTTAGGTCAGGTTGGTGTTAACATACACTGAACAACATTCTTGGTAAGAATATTGATTATTTGGAGCACCCGAATGTGTTAATATCACACAAGACCGGCTTGAGTGTATAGTTTGAAAACGCGAAAATGCAAGGTCGCTGCTTGTAATGTCTGGCTTGAAACACACAGGAATTGCTGCAATAGCAACGAAAAAGTCTTCACTGGATGCTTCCCCACGAAATTATTTCGCACAAACATTGATTACAAAAAATATATATTGATATTCAGCTTGGACGAGCTTGCCTGTACATCTTTGGAGAACACGGATACAATGTTCCAAGGCGCAAACTATGGGCGCAATCAACATAATTGTAATGGAACGAATTATCTCAGAAGGCACAATTATTGGAGACTTATCTATTCCTCAGGAAGATATTTTATATTGTACTATGGCAAGTAAAAATCGGGTAATTGTTTAGACATACATATGCGTGTTGAGCCTCACGAATACCAGTCAGTCGAGCAATTATACTTTGCGATAACAGTAGTAAGATAAGAACTTTGAATGGCCCTCCTTATTACCGATTCGAAAATTTTATTGAAGCAAAGCAACAGTTTCTGGATATAATCACTAAAAGGAAAGGTCAAATCGTGAAATCTAAACGCATATATGTTGCTGGTAGATGCTATTTGCGTCATCGCCGCAACAATCATCGCCTGTCAGTCTTGTTGTGGTGGGAATAATTACTGCGACGGCTGTTACATGAACACCAATCAAAATTGTTGTTATAACCATATCAACAATAACCGGTTTGGCTTGCTGCGCTGCTTAAATACAATCATTTCAGAAAAGGAAAACCACCCGCTTTTCCGAGCATAGATACGGAAATAGGGCATTAATTAGTCCACTTTAATTGAAGTTTAATGCAGTAAATGTTTGCACGTTTGCCAGTGAACCGATGGTTTTAGGTTATGGAATCAAGATTATTTTTATATTGCTTGATTTGAAAATAACGTTTTAGTTCTTTACTGATTAAGATCTAAAATAACTTCTATCTTCCTTCATGGGCACAGCATCGTAATGTAATGAGAGTATATCATTTGGGGAAGGATAGCAGGCTTCGAGTTAGTTCAGTAACGAAAATACAAAACCAATATCATCATACTGCAACAAATACTTTAAAAGCCATGTTATTTTAATATATGAGGCAAATATGCACACCGAAAAATACAGCAATCAAACAAGATGTTGTATATTTGTAATGTTATATGGTATCCAAAGATAACTCGTATCGTGAAAACTGTTCAAATGTTGCCTATGATGTATATAGATAAATTGATATATAATATTATCGTCACAATCTTAACTGAACATATAAGAAGCAAACCCAAAATCTGTACTAAATTTAAGAAACAATTTAATTTTCAAAATTATAAATTAAAAATTAGAGGAACTTACAATACTAATAACTGAATCCAAACACGTCCTTTGAAAGGTTTATTAACTTTTTTAATAATTTAAATGTTTCATGTAAATTGCAAAACCGGAAATGTATTGGTTCAGAATTCCTTCGAATAATATATAACATTTCCAGAATATTATTATAATTCAAAATAGTAAGCACTTTCTTCTTCTGCTGAACAGCCCATATAAATGTTTGTCCACTGAATATATCTAAGTACAAAATAAAACACGTCTGCAGACAACATAACAAGTGTGAGTGACTCCAAAAATTGGAATTGGTCTAATTGCTTAATTGTTTTCCTATCTAATCCGTATATTGCAGCGGAACTTCGCAGTAGATCCCACGTGACGAAATACACTAATGATTCTGTTTCGATTTCAGCATATTCACATGAACTGGTACAACAAATGGGAACATAGAGAATTATTGCCGAAATAAGAATATCCCATGAGTCACTGAGAAACTAAGTCCTACACAGAAATTAAATCTTATTATTAAGATTATGTATGATAATCTCCCAATTGTACGTAAACATTGACTTATTGGCCTTTGCAATATGATTATCAAAATATATTCAAGATACTTAGCTCAAACTTAACTAAAGATATTTTGTACACATTACAGTAATGGATAAGAATTGTAATAATTTCCAAACTAAAATCATGTTGCATGATTTACCAACAGTGAAGACAAAAATAACAGAATTAACAAGGCATTAATTTCCCATGAAATAACGACTTCCAAATAAATATGTTTCCATAAAATCGAAGTTGAACATACGGCTTGTCACAGTCTTTGTAATATATCGCCAAATTACAATATGTGACTTACATAAACCTCTTAAGTAAAACATTGCAATTGACTCCACAAAATCATGTATTTCCTTATATTGGATGCATTCATAGTTGGAAAATGAAACTAGCATTGCCTCCATTGTAGTATGTTCTAAAGGATTGCATGATCTGTTCAGTAAATATCCTGTATTTGTATATTTATCTTTATATGCATTGTGCGTTTGACGTTTGGTTCATAATTGTTTATTCTATTTTAGATAATTAAATAGCTATAGATTAATAGCTATAAAAAGGTTATATATTTTGAGTTCTAGAAAATGATCCTGTGTTTGGGTAATTTCCCATTGGATCTTTATTCAGGGGAGTTGTGTTGTGACCATAACCCCGTGAGGGTTATTGCGAAACAGAGCAGCAAAAGAGTCTATGTGACTAATATAATTAGCGATTTGATTCATTTTTATTTCCTATAATTGTTCTTGTTTTAGTATCAGTCTGCAAGTGTATTTGCTGTTGTGCTTAAAAATGATTTCGAGATTAATTTTTGTTTAAATGTTTCATTGAAATTACAAAGTGCTTATAGACTTTAGACATGTTACTTTGTGGATTATGTTAATTCGTTTAAAGGATTACTGAACGGTGACATTATTATACATCAAGACTGTTGGCAGTTGAGCATATAAAGACGTAAATCTCCTTTGGTACACTATCTGTGGTTACTTGTGATAGAAATTTGATATGTTCCTGTTAAAGTCTTGTGTTATAGCGTACATAATACAATTTTTGTGTTAAGTTTTACAAAACATGGCATAAGAAAGCATAAAAGGTAAAAGGTTGGAAACAATATATAAAATAACACACAATTTTATTAAACAGTACACAATGTATATAAAGCACACAGTGTTCAATATAGCACAACACGTATAATATATCAAACATTGTATAAGACAACAATGTTTTGCGATAGCAAACAATCCATGTGATAGCAAATGTCATATAAGAGATGAAGCAATAGACACAGAAACAAAGATTGTGTACGTGCAAGATAACTTGATGGAAAAAAGTTATAATCTCTTTCCTGCATGTCTTTTTCCACATGCATTTAAATGTAATCTACGTCTTTTTCTACTTGCATTAAATTGTATGCTATGACTTTTTCATTTGCATTTATTGTGATCTTCGTCTTTTTCCACTTGTATTTAATTGTGCTCTATATATTTTACTCTATATATTTTCCCTTGCATTTATTTATACTCTGTTTTTTCTTCTTCTTGCATTTAAATGTACTTCATGTATTTTTACACCTTTAATCCAATTGTACTTCTTGTTTTTTTTTTATTGAAGGAATGCAACACAGTTGTCGGCGCCTGAATGTGTCTATATAGACTGATTGCTCAGATGATAATATTATATGCTGCAAAATATATGAATTTTAAAATGTGGTTGTACAGAATACAACATAACTAACATTACCTTTCAGTATGCTTCCAATGATCGGCCTGCCATAAACTAGATTATATTTAATTTTGATGTTTATTTCTTATGCAAACAAAATATGCGTCAGACGGGTCATGGAAATAAATAAAAAATGAGAAGAAAGCTATGCAGAACATTATTTTGACACCTGACAAGGTAAGATTAGAACAAATTTGTCCTAGTCTTTCTTATTCCCTTTACAGTGTGCTATAAATCGCTACAAAACGATAAAATGTTCTTTGCCAATAACAGTACGATGGTTTCTGAGTAGTTTACATTCAATATTTCACCTTCTGTTTCATTTCTTGATACAAGTCATTTTGTCTGGATTTAAGTGGTTCCTCAACAACAAATAGGTATAATGGATAATACAAAGAAATTCATCCCACTGCTTTACTGACGAAACGAAGTCGCAAAACTAAATGCACCAAACTGAAAATGACTAATCAAATATGAAAGCTACTCCCATTGATTAGCAGACAAATGTATTACAAAACATAAATTTGTATTTGAAATTAATACTAAAAACAGAGACTGGGCTTTTAAGTTTATGATAAAAGTGCACACCATGATATTTTATAGTTATAACTTTTTTAACTCATTTATTTCAAATATTACAACACAATGATTCAAAGACCTCTGAGAGATAACTAATTCGGTACCTTAGAATGACAGACATGTAGAGCAATGTTCGGTATAAACGCTGTGGAATTAAGTTTTTTCAGCGGGTAAAGACTATGAAGTATGATTAACAGTCAAGACCATGAAGTATTATTTTAAGTCAAGACTAAGAATTATTAATATATATATATATATATATATATATATATATATATATATATATATAAATATATATATATATATATATATATATATATATATATATATATATAAACTAGAAGTATGTTATAAATCAAGAGTAATTCAAGCATATTAAGTATGATTAAAAGTCAAGACTACGAAGTATTATTTGGGTCAAGACTATGAAGTATGATAATTAGTCAAGACCAAGTCAAGACTATGAAGCATGATTATACGTCAAGACTATGAAGTATAATTATATATCAAGACTATGAAGTATGATTATACGTCAAGACTATGAAGTATAATTATATGTCAACGCCACGAAGTAAGATTTTAAGTCAAGACTATGAAGTATGATTATAAGTCAAGACTATAAAGTATGATTATAAGTCAAGACTATGAAGTATGATAAAAAATCAAGACTAAGTCAAGAATATGAAATATGATTAAATGTCAAGACTATGAATTATTATTTTAGGTCAAGACTATAAAGTATGATTATAAGTCAAGACTGAAATATAATTATAAGTCAAGAATATGAGGTATGAATTTAAGTCATGACTATGAAGTAAGATTATAAGTCAAGACTACGAAATATGATTTAAAGTGAAGACTATGAAGTAAGATTATAAGTCATAGCTATGAAGTAAGATTATAAGTCAAGACTACGAAATATGATTTAAAGTGAACACTATGAAGTAAGATTATAAGTCATAGCTACGAATTAAGATTATAAGTTATAGCTATGAAGTAAGATTATAAGTCAAGACTATTATGTATGATTTAAAGTGAAGAATTTGAAGTAAGATTATAAGTTAAAACTATGAAGCATGATTATAAGTGAAAGACGATGAAGTAAGATTATTAGTTAAGACTATGAAGTATAATTATAAGTCAAGACTATAAAGTAAGATTATAAGTCATAGACTATGACTTGTGATTATAAGTCAAAGACTATGACTTGTGATTATAAGTCAAGACTATGAAGTATTATTCTAGGACAAGACTATCAAATAGGATTATAAGTCAAGATTATGAAGTATAAGTCAAGACTATGAAGTAGGAATTTAGGTCAAGACAATGACTTATGATTTAAGTCAAACCAAATAGCATGATTATAAATGAAGACTATGTAGTATGATTATGAGTCAAGACTATTAAGGATGATTATAGGTCAAGAGAATGAAGTATGATTATACGTCAAGCCTAAGCGTATCATTTTAGGTCAGGACTATGCAGTATTACTTTAAGTCAGGTCAATAGTTATGATTTTAAGTGAAGATTATGCATGATGATTTACAGACAAGACTATCTAAGGTCATTATAAATCAAGCCTATCAAGTATGATTGTACGTCCATTCTATGAAGCATGATTTTAAGTAAAGGCCATGGAATATCATTTTAAGTCAAGTCTATGAAACACTATTTCAAATTAATAATAAGTAGTATGATTATGAGTCAAGTCTATGAAGTATGATTTTAAGTGAAGTATATAAAATATGAATTGTTTTCAAGTCTATGACACATGAATTAAAGTCAAGACTTTGAAGTATGATTTTAAGTCACGTATATAAAATATGAATTTATTTCAAGTCTATGACGTATGAATTAAAGTCAAGACTTTGAAGTATGATTTTAAGTCAAGTATATGAATTATCATTTTATTTCAAAATTATAAAGTATGAATATAAGTAAAAACAAAGACGTTTGATTTTAAGTCAATTCTTTAAAGTATTATTTTAAGTCAAGTCTATGAAGTCTGAATATATGTGAAAACTATGAAATATTATTTGAAGTCAAAACTATGAAGAATGCATTTAGGTCAATTCCAATGTTGTATAATTTTAAATGAAGACTATAGCATGATTATAAGTCAAGTCTATAATAAATGATTATAAGTCAAAACTATGAAGTAATATTCGAAGTCAACACTATGAAGTGTGATTTCAAGACAAGCAAATGAAGTATGAATTTAAATCAAGACTACGATGTATTAATTTAAGTCAATACTATCAAATATGATTTAAAATCAATAATATGAATTATGACTTTAAGTCAATTATGTCACGTATTATTGTCTTGATTTCAGACGGGTATCCATTAACTCCTTCAAATCCAAAAATTTAAATATTTATCGAAAGTGTTGAAGGTGTTTTAAGTTAATGCAGTACGTATTTCTCTCCTGTGGTTTTACTTGGATAAAATCACTTTATAGATAAAACTTTGTCCACGTGTAGGATAGATAGACATAGCAATTCTCTTCAGCTAGACCTTATTTTGTTTATATTATGTTAATGTAACCGAAATGTTGGTTTTAACAAAGAGGCGGAAAAGATCATTAAAACTGCGTAATGTCAGAACTAACAATATTCTACTCAATGAACATGCTCCCTTCGATTGCTCCATTAATGTGTGTAACAACTGTAAATAACTTTCAGGCACTACACTTATAGTTGTATTCTGAATGCTCTCAAAAGCATTTGAATATCAGTTTTTTCCTTTGAAATATAGTGATCGTTGCTTTCTTCCTTTCTATCAGAAACTTTTCATAGATAATCGACATATCATGCACTTTATCCTGAACAGACTGCAGACGCTTGTCGACAGAGTGTATCCAGAGTCTCAGTGTGGGTTCCGCGCAGAGAGGTCCACAATCGACATGATCTTCTCCATCAGGTAACTGCAGAAGAAATACAGGGAACAACACAGACCCCTCTTCCTGGTTTTTATAGACCTCACCAAAACATTCGATCTGGTCAGCAGAGACGGACTTTTCAAAATCCTGGCGAAGATTGGATGCCCTCCAAAGCTGTTAAGCGTGGTCCAGTCCTTCCATGAAGACATGAAAGGCACAGTGCAGTATGATGGCAAATCGTCCGAACTATTCAATATCCACAGCGGAGTGAAACAAGGCTGTGTCCTTGCCCCCACGCTCTTTGGCATCTTCTTCGCTGTCCTGCTTAAGTACGCCTTTGGGACGTCCACAGAAGGGATCTACCTGCACACGCGTTCAGACGGCAGACTGTTCAACCTGGCACGACTGAAGGCAATGAGCAAAGTAAGGAAAGCAACCATTAGGGACATGCTCTTTGCAGATGATGCTGCTATAGTCACTCACACAGAAGCTGAACTACAACGCCTGATGGACCGCTTTGCTAAAGCATGTGATGAATTCGGGCTGACCATCAGCCTAAACAAAACCAACGTGATGGCTCAGGACGCAGACCCTCCCAGCATACCCATTAACAACTACAAACTAGAAGTAGTCAGTGAGTTCACTTACCTTGGCTCTACCATCGCCAACAACCTCTCACTCGATGCCGAGCTCAACAAGCGGATTGGAAAGGCGTCAACAACTCTCTCTCTAGATTGTCGAAGAGAGTGTGGAACAACAACAAGCTGATATTAAACACTAAGATCACTGTGTACCGTGCCTGCGTGCTTAGCACTTTTCTGTATGCCAGCCAAACTTGGACCCTGTACGCCTCTCAGGAGAAACGACTAAGCGTCTTTCACATGCGTTGTCTCCGTCGCATACTTGGGAGCACCTGGAGCGATCGTATGACAAACAACGAGGTGCTTCAACAGGCCAAAATTCCCAGCATGGTCACACTCCTCCGCCAACGTCGCATCAGATGGCTCGGCCATGTGCATCGAATGGAAGATGGACGGATCCCCAACGACCTTCTCTACTCTAAGCTTGCCTCAGGCAGAAGATCAATAGGACGGCCACATCTTCGCTTCAAGGATGTCTGCAAGCAGGATATGAAAGCTCTTGGAATAGAGGTCAACACTTAGGAAAAGCTTGCCCTCGACAAGTCCAGCTGGCGACATGCTCTGTACACAGGTCTGAAAGCCAGCGAGGAAAAGTTACGACAGCTCGCTGATGAGAAAAGATCTCAGAGGAAGAGGATGCAGATCCAATCAAGACCTGATTCATACTTCAAGTGTAGCAACTGCAGCAAGGATTGCCACTCCCGTGTGGGACTTTATAGTCACAGAAGACGCTGCACAGCTACAAACTAGGACACCTTTCATGGGCGCATTTCCATCGTCTCTCGTGAAATTAGTCGTTTAATAATTTCAAAATGAACCTTGAACTTTACATGCTGATTCTTCAATAAGCAGACTAATTCCGATCATTCGCTAGTATTTAACAGTTTTCAAAGTAAACCTTACCAGAAACATATCGGCTCGGCATCTCTGCAAACACTAGCAGATCAGACACTCGCTTTGCTTAACCGCTGCAAAAACTCGGGTTGAAGATGATTCCTACAGGATGGCGTATCTGTACCGGAGACAAAATCGCTCAGGCTCACCATGCTTTGCCACTGTGAAAAGTCTGATAGACGAGCATGCTTCCTATTTGATGGCGTATCTGTACTGCAGGCATAGATTACACAGGTTCGCCCTACTTAACCGCGTTGAGAACTAAGGTAGAAAGAGTATGCTTCCTACACGACGGCGTATCATTACCGATCACACTAAACGCTCTGTACATTAGCATACGACACTTAACAGTATAAACCTTCATCACATCATTGCATCCCTACACGTATATTAATAATAAACAAACAGGTAAAACAGCGACATAAAATCCTTTGCTAACATCTCAACAATCACTCTCCTTACTAACATTAAAACAATCACACAAATTACTAGCATCAAAACAATCACACCATTTATTAACATCAAAACAATCACAACCTTTTCTAACATCAAAACAACGACAATCATTACTAACATCAAAACATTCCCAACATTTACTAACATAAAAGCAAACACACCCTTTACTAACATCAAAAACATCTCTCTCTATTTAACATTGTAACAATCACACCCTTTGATTAAATCCAAACAATCACACATTTTATTATCACCAAAACCATCACACCCTTTACTAACATGAAAACTATCACACCATTTACTAACATAAAAACAACGACAATCTTTACAAACATCATAACATTCCCAACATTTACTAACATGATAACAGCGACATTCATTATTAACATCAAAACATTCCCACCATTTACTAACATCAAAATAAACACACCCTTTACTAACACCAAACAATCACACCCTTTACTAACATTCAAAACAATCACACATATAGGGCTATAGTTCACTCTTACAGCAAACTCCAGAGGCACAGGGGCCCCGAGTGGCCGAGTGGTCTAAAGAGCAGTCCGTTACGGATCACTGCCATCTCACTTCTGCGTGGGTTCGAGTCTAGGATTCGGCGAAGGTGGATATGTGAAAAAGCTTGCCAGTAGCTTCTCGTGGGTCGGTGGTTCTTTCCGGTGATTTCCCAGTTGTTTCCTCCACCAGAATAGCCTATCGTGTGCTGAAAAATGGCGTTAAGCCCAAAAACAACAACAATAACCAGAGGCACACTTTTACGCCAAGGCACTGCATATGAATGATTCTAATCAAGTTTTTTAAAATGTAATGGCGTTATTTAGGACGGATTCACTTGCGTCATGCGCACTGATTTTAATTTACATTATTTGCTCCAAATTTGAAATAAGCAAAGCCGGACCAAGCCTACGAAATGTAATAAATACAAATGATTAGACCGAAACAGTTTACTATAAAACTTGCCCCTCATTTTACATATAATTTCAGAATCAACTAAAATATTTAAGAAATGATAAAATAATAGTTCAGTCAGTGAAGCCATCTGCAATATCCGTACTATTTTGTTTATTTAACCCAACTGACAGAACAGGTCATCCTTAACTTAGCCCAACAGTGTGGACACTGTGGTTGCCATTTTGTAAAGGTCAGTTTGCTTGAAAACTAAACATAAAGGACAACTGAACTAAATAATTACACCCTTCACTAACATCAAAACAATGACACCCTTTACTAACATCAAAACAATCACTGTCGTTACTAACATCTAACCAATCACACCCTTCGCTAACATCTAAAGAATCACAACCTTTATAAACATCTAAATAGTCACACCCTTACTAATATCCAAACAATCACTCTTTTTATTAACCTCAAAACAATCACGCTCTTTATTAATATCAATACAATAACACCCTTAAATAACATTAAAAAAACAACTACACACTTTATTAACATATAAACAATCACACCGTTTATTAATATAAACACAATAACACGCTTTACTAATATTAAAACAATCACACCCTTTATTAACATCCAAACAATCACGGAATTTACTAACATCAAAACAATCATACCCTTTACTAACATCAAAACAATCATACCCTTTACTAACATCAAAAGAATCTACCCCTTAACAAACATCAAAACAATCGCTCCCTTTACTAACATCAAAATAGTCAAATATAAAGTGTTACACTTCACTCTTACAGCAAACTCCAGAGCTGCACTTTTACGCCAACGGACGGCATAATAATTATTCTAATAGAGTTTTTAAAATATTAATGGCGTTATTTAGGACTGCTTCACTTATATCACGCAATTTGATTTTAATTTAAAAATCATGCTCGAAAGCTCGAAACTTTAAACAAGCTATTTCAGATCAATGCTTACAAACTGGGGCAAACTCACATGATTAACCAGACACGATTTAACAGAAAACCTGCATCTCCTTTTATATAGTCTCAAATTCAACTAATATATTTAAATATAATAAGAAACAGCTTTAGTCAGTGATGCCATCTGTGACATTCGTACGACTTTGTCGAATTCACCCAAAAGACAGAACAGGCAGGTCCATTCTTAGCCCAACAGTTGGGAAACTGGAGTTGCCAACAATATATATATATATATATATATATATATATATATATATATATATATATATATATATATATATATATATATATATATATATATATATATATATATATATATATATATATATATATATAGTTGTTTTGTTTGTTTGGCAGATGTAAATTTGCTTAAAAACTAATCATAAATGATTGAACTAAACCTAACTCTTAGTGCTAAACTTGCGGTTCGATTTCGAGCAGATTCCAATGTTCTTTGATCAGATATAGAATTGACTAGCAAATCCCATGCTCATTGCTTAAACGTTCGTTTGCTTCTGAAAGCACGACATCCATCATTGTGCCTTAAACCTAGCTCTTTCAGTTATAATTTCATATGGCAAACATTGGACCTTCTCATTCTTACTAAAGACATCATGCGACTTATCCTGGAATAGGGCACTGTCAGACCGATCAAATAAGGTTCCCATCCATTGAAATGAACAATCGGAGTCGTCTTGTGATCGAATCTTTTCATAAGGGACGTGATGTTAGTTTTCTTTTTAACGATGTGCCGTTGGTGAGTCCACCTGACTGCGACTTAGGTGATTTCCTTGCATTTCTCCTTTCATGGTGTAAACATACAAGTTATCACCACCAAATCACTGACAGTGAACTGTAAGATCAAAGTTACCCTTATGACGCCAAATAGCGGGGACTAATGGCGGCTAATGTCTCTATATCTTCTTCGTTTACCGCCAATTTTCTGTTCATGTGCTCAAGCAAAACATGAGACAGCTTATTTGGTTTTTCTGCTGCTGTTTGCCAGCCAAACGATCCGTAGGAAATGCAATCTCGCACTAGCATCAGCTCGTTCTGAGTGAATCCAGAATGAATGTGTTCATCTACCTGGTAACATATGCTCCTAACAGGAAGTTATTGGTACTTGATTTCTGGTTGATTTTTATCGCACTATGCTAGCATATGGTACAAAAGTTCGGTTTTATAATTCCACAATTACATAAAACTAAAGACACAAAAGCTCAAAATGTAAGCCATATCTACAAAGTTAACGCAACGCTCGTATAACCGTTTGTATCTAAATATATTGGTCAGTTGATCTCCAATCATGAAAATTTAAAAATTTTACTGCTTCATCTTTGTCAGAGCAAAGACTCAAATAATATGCATTCAGACACACATTAAATGAGCGAAGTGGATTTAAAGTATTGGATAAGGAAAGACAAATGCATGCTAAAACACAAATATCTCAAAACAAAGTATAAAATATTATTGGGCAATATGTTTATTTTCTGTTGTCTTCCAACGTTGGTTTTAACTCGTCATAACACCCATACCCGTTCCTTCTTGATTACACACACCCGCACACACACACACACACACACACATTTTTAACTAGTTTAAGGATATACTTAACTCTCTCCCACTCATGTTAAATTTTCTATCAAACAAAGCTACCCTCTAAATCCATGTTATACTCTCTCTCTCTCTCTCTCTCTCTCTCTCTCTCTCTCTCTCTCTCTCTCTCTCTCTCTCTCTCTCTCTCTCTCTCTCTCTCTCTCTCTCTCTCTAATTGAATAGTTTTGTGATTCATGCTAGGTCTATGTCCATATATAAGGTTTTCCTTTGTAACCATAATACATAATATAATGAAGTTCAAATGTGGCCCAATGGTATTATTCCCTTGTCTCTAGAATCAACCATAAAGTTACTCTACTGATAAACCTGGCGTAGACTGCTCCCTTTCCACAGAATCCAACACACCTAATGAAGACTACCGCTTTTTCGTAAAAACATCCATCTTATTAAACCAAGGAGTTTTTTTTAAAATAGAGATTCTCCTTGTACCCAGATCTCACAAATTTTTAATCTTCTCGTAGCTAAAAAAACATATTACACTGTTATATTTGTGACTAGTCTGACTCATCCAATAAAGACAAATATCACAAACCGAAAACTAATATCAGACAATTCATTATTTTCTCTATATATTTCAGAATAGCGGCATAATGCTAATTCCCTGTTAGACCGTAGAAAATATTTACCATTTTTAAAACAGGATTTTATTGTTGTAGTCAAGTGCCATTTTGGAGGCTAGATGCCCTTACCTGAAATAAAAAAATATAACCTCAGTGTTAAGTTCCTATTAGGTACCGTACACCGTCCTACCGATTGCAAGTTCTGCAAAATTATTCATAATATGGTACATTGCTGCCTTTTGTGACAAGACGGACTCATCCTGTCAAAATTTTGAACAAATGTTTTGATAATAATATTTCCATTTCTTCAACCAAGAGGCTTAGTGCTAAATTCAAGTTTTAATATATAATCGTGTTTAATATATCAAGACAGAAATCTTGGTTCTGAATTGCCCCACTACACTATAAAGAAAATGATGTTCGATGTCGGCTATTTTATCTGAAATCCCTATAGATGTCAGTCAATTTATTAAACAAACCGACCTTAATAATACAGAGAGAAAAGGCAATTGCAATGACATCAATGATTTGTTTGCTGTTTATTGTATCAGACAATGTAATGCCCTAGATGTTGGCAGAAATCATTATCAAAATGATTTTCTCGTTAAAAACAATTTGAACGTGTTATATAAATAATAATAGTTTACGTGCCAGAAATATAATCTATAAATATTTTTTGTTAAGAGCATTATTAGATGTGCATAAACGCATTTTAGTTTTTATATGCAGAATAACACCAGGTTTGTATAAATTATATGTTTAGAAGCAAAGCATTAAGACTTAAATCTGTTGGCCCTAGAATGTATCTGCAATAATATTCGTTATGTAGCATTCTCTTATGTAACAATTCTGAACAATTGTTTTGTGTTGAAATATTTTTATTTCTTGGATTGAAGTAATTGGTTAGAAGGCTTCTGATTTCTAATCAATGTAAAGAGAGATTGTATAGTTTGATTTCTGGGTTTGAAGGGGTAGAAGCTTGTGATTTTTTGGAAAATGAAAGGATGACTGAAGTCTTCAATACCTGTCTTTTGTTGTATCCGTTACGGTTCATTAAAAAGATATCTGATTTGATAAAGTTTGCGATTCTTTTATATAATATATAATTATAATATATGTCTAATCCAGTTCTGAACTTGTTCTTTACAGTATTATACAATATTTTCTCATATCAGCATGCTGTATTGATATCAGTCGGGAATGGATCGTATTATTAAGTTTTCAGTTCAGTTTGGTCTCTTTGACATATATACACAAAATTCAAAACCGTAAAGCGTTGAATAATGTTGTAAGCGATATCCAGGAAATTAATTCCATAAGCATAACCTAATATGATTTCTGTCAATATTTGCCGTATTTATATAGTAACACTATGCGATGATATCTCCTTTAGAGATAGATTCAATATTATTTTATTTAGAAATATATAAACACAATTAAAAGTTATAAGCGCTTTACCATAACTATATCAAGAACAATAACTCATAAAGTATTTCATTCCGTAGCACAAATTCTTAAGAATACTTTCCCCTTGATAAACGTAATGTGGAATGGTAGCAAAGTAGACTAATACAGGTGGAAATTAAATTTAGAGAGCAATATTTGGTCTTCTGATTCATTTCAGTTGTTTTGTATAAAAGTGGCTTCAAAATCAATATACACAGTAACCACTGCAACAATTTTGAAGGAATTATTTAAATACTGGTATTTCTTGAAAACGTATTCTCAAATATTAAATGTTTGAATAAATTCATTCTAACTTCATTTTGGTTACGGAAACCATAGCTATAGATCTTGCTTTGCAATACATTGCAAGCAAGCGTATTTTAAACAGCATCATCTTCTCCGATTCACTATCAGTACTTCAGTCACTACATAATAGAAAACTGGAATCCATTATTAGCTAATAGTCTCCTTAAACATAGTGAGCTGAGTGCTTCACACAATGTAGTATACTGTTGCTTACCCAGCCATGTTGGAATTAAACATCATTAGAACCAACTGATTTTAAAACTCCGTGTACTGATTTTAAACCTAGTATCAAAGACTCTGTACTCTGGAATGATGTCGTGAATAACAAACTTCATTCCATCAAACCAACCTTAGGAGAATGGACCCCATCCTAGAGACCCGTCCGTAGGGAGGAGGTAGCCATTGCAAGAATTCGAATCGGCCATACTCATTTAACCCACTCCTACATACTAAAAGGAGAAGACCCACTCCCTCTCCCCCTCTTCCTCTCCACCTCTTCCTCTCCCTCTCCCTCTCCATTTTCCTCTCCCCCTTCCTCCACTCTCCCAATCTCTCTACCCCTCTCCCCTCCCCTCCCCTCCCCTACACCCCTCTCCTCTCCTTCTCCCTCCCTTTCCCTCTCTCTCTCTCTCTCTCTGCTCTCTGTATTTCCTCTCTCTCTCCATCTCCCTATCTCTCATCTCTCCCTCCCTCCCTTTCCCTCCATCTCAGCCCTCACTATCCTTCTCTCTCCCTCTCCCTACCACCCTCTTCCTCCCTCTTCTCTCTCCCTTTCTTTCACTCTCCTCTTTCTCTCTTCCCCCTCTCTCTCTCTCTCTTTTACTTCTTCTCCTATATCCCTATCCTCTGTCCCTCTCCTTCTCTTCTCTCTCCCTCTCCTCTCTCCTCTCTCTCCCTTTACTCTCTCCCCACTCCTCTCTCCTCTCTCTTTCTCCCCGCTGTCTCTCCTCCCCTCTCTCCTCTTCTTCTGTCTCATTCTGTCTCACCATCCCTCTCATCTTCCTCTCCCCTGTCCCTCGCTCTTTCCCTCTCCCTTTTCCCCCATCTACTCCCTCCCCCTCTTATTCTCTCTCCTTTCATCTCCTTCCGTTCCTCCTCCCTCTACCCCTCTCTACCCTCTTACTCTCTCCCTCTTCATCTCCCTCTCCATCTCCCTATCTCCCTTTCTCTATTCTACCCCATCTCTACCCCTCCCATCTCCCTCTCTCTTCCCCCTCCACCCCTACCCTCTCCTTCCCTTTCCTTCTCTCCTCTCTCACTCTCTCTCTCTATCTACCTATCTCTCCTCTCTCCCTCTCTCTCCCCTTCCTCCCTTTCCCTCCATCTCCTCCCTCCCTCTTCCTCTCTCTCCCACCTTCTTCCTCCCTCTCCTCTCTCCCTCCCTTTCACTCTCCTCTCTCCATACCTCTCTCCCTCTCTCTCTCCTCTTCTCCTTCCTCTACCTCTCCTCTCTCCCTCCTCTCTCTCTCTCTCTCTCTCTCTCTCTCTCTCTCTCTCTCTCTCTCTCTCTCTCTCTCTCTCTCTCTCTCCTCTTCCTCTCTCTCTCTCCCTCTCTCTCTCTCTCTCTCTCTCTCTCTCTCTCTCTCTCTCTCTCTCTCTCTCTCTCTCTCTCTCTCTCTCTCTCTCTCTCTCTCTCTCCCCTCTGGATAATTTCAAATTCTAGTTCATTGAATTCTAATTCATCCAAGAGAACGTGAGCTTGCTAGGAATCTATAGTACAGAAAATAATTTTGAGAAAAATGGACACATGTTGATCAAGTGGCTGAGATGAAAACATACTGATTACATAAAAAAAAAACTAAAATAGATAAATAATTGAATTCATTGGGAGATATACCTTAGAAAACAACAAAATGCTCTCTCATACTGATTCTGTAGATAATGTGGATAATGAAAGTCTCAAGACATGTTAGATAATGAACCTGTTGACAAAATCATTTCAAGGCCGGATTTATACTCTCCAGAAGTGGATGATATGGAAAAAACAAACAGAAAATTAAAATTGTCACAGATGCTGTTATTGAAGATGATACCAATGGTGACGCACTATTTATTTCAGACATCGCAAGTTGAACAAGATTCAGATGCAGAAGAAATTGATGAAGGCATATACATGCAAATCAAAGCCAAATTTGGAACTCTTAATAGAAGTGCCTTCAAAGAAAAATTGAAATCAACTCTTCTGTTTGATCTAGCAAAAAGGAAGAGCTATGATTGTCCTGATGGTCGATTAGTGAAACGTTTACCCCGAACAAACTGTGCTCCTGTGGAAGATAAGTTATCTGAAGATCTTTATTTTATATTTAATTTCTCTCTCCCTACCTTTCAATCTCATCTATCCCTCCTCTCTCCTCTCCCCCTTCCTCTATCTCTCTTCTCTCCCTACCTCTCCATCCCCTATCTTTCCTCTCCCTCTCCATCCTCTCTCCTCTCAATCACTCTCTTTTTCCTCCCTCTCTCTCTCTCTTCCTCTCTTCTTTCGTCTATCCCTCTCCTCTCTCCCTCTCCTTCTATCCTCTCTTCTCTCCTCTCTCTCCCTGTCCTCTCTCCTCTCTCTCTCTCATCTCTCTCTCTCGTCTCTCTTTCTATCCGCTCTCTCCTCTCCCTCTCTCCTCTTCCTCTCTCTCTCTTCCCCATCCTGCCCTCTCCTTTCCTCTCCTTATCTCTCCTTCCCTTCTCCCTTTCTTCCCTCTCTCCCTCCTGCCTCTGCCCCTCCATCTCTCCCTTCCTCTCCCCCTCTTTACCTCCCTCTCCCTCTCTATCTCCCTCTTCCCCTTCCTCTCCTTTTCCCATCTTTTATTCCCTCCCCTTTCCTTCTACCCTATATAGAAGATTTTGTGAAAATGTTTTTGATATCTATGATAGATAGATATTCTGTTGAAAATACATGCATAGTTATAGGCGACATGAATACCTAACTTTTATGCAAAAATCCATCCAGAAGAGACCTAACTCAGGAAAAGAATAGAACAGAGAAACATAGTTGCAACCTCTTTTTTTCTTCTGGTGATAATTTCGTAAACAAAGTGTATTTATTTTTTGCACGATTATATTCAATATACCTTGGATCGTAGATTCGAGCTTGACTAGCGTTATCGTAGTATTATACAGGGGCATACGTTATATGTATTTCAATTGTTGATAGTAGTAGTATAAACTGGGACACATATTCCATATACTACATGTAATAATAGCACACATGGGACACTTATTGCATGTATTAAAACTAATAATATTATTCAAAAGATGGCATATCTTATATGTCCTAATATAAATCTACATGATAAGTATATACGCATTACACATATTGCAAGTATTACTAGCATTAATATGCAGCAAGGGTCATGTATTATATGTACTACAACTACAGGGGCACATAGCACATGTGTTACAACTACTACTAATATTAGAATTCTACACGGAGCAAACAATATTGAAACAATTAGACCCATCTTATTAATTGGGTTTGCATACATCAATGCTGATCACCTTTTGTTGTTTAAATTCTCGTCACGTTGCAAAGTTTGCACCACAGTTTCCAATGCAAATAATAGTAAATGTAATAACAGTTTTTGACATGTTAAACTGTTATAAAACATATGTAATATTAAACATTATATATCTCACATAAAATGATTTGTTTTAATATTCATCATCGAGAAAAATATTGTTGATGCCCAGTTTGTACGTAATATCACTGTAATTTGTTTTCACTTACCTTACACTGAGAGAAACAGACAATGTCCTTACGGTTTAAGGTAATACTCATGTACCATTATAATATTTCTTCATCAGTGGGATAGAAAGTGTTCCTCTTCAGTGTTAAATCTGCTTATAACTTATTGTGAAATGTTTGCCATCTTTTGATGTTCGAAATCGGGCGCAATTTTTACTATTCTACGTATTTGCTGGTTGGGCAATCATGGTAATACCCTTCCGAAATATTCCCCAATTAGCAATACTATATGCTATTGGAACCTGTGTCGAGAATGTCCCTAGAGTGTTCCCAAAACAGGGATCAGATCCACCATTCTGCTAACTTTGATTCTGCTGGATTCCAGTGAAGGTCTAAAGATTAATCAGTTAAGCAAACAAGTCTCTCTTTCTCTATTTCGATCTCAATTTGCAATTTCTTCAAGCAATAATAACAAAGCAGACTAGCTACAACCGACACATCAAATTATTGGAAGTGTATTAGGACTATGCTCATATAGTAATTATTTTTTTTTACCGTGCGAGTTTATTTACAGACCGTCGATCACTGGGAGAAAACGGTTTTCCAATTATCATTTTTGAGAATTGACTTTGTCGTTGTGACACACTACTTTAGAATTAATAAAGAATGTAATACTTATCGCGGCTTTTTTAAGTTTATTTCCGTCATCATCTGTAATACAAATTTCCGAATGGCATAATCAAATTTAATACTTAGTCACATGTACCTCTTGAGATCATAAATTTTTATGCATTTCATTCTTTTGTGTCATTTGTATGTTGAAATAATCTATCCGACAAAGCAATGCAGATTGTTGTCACAAACAACAAGCATTATCGCATCCGACCCACACAACTTACTATCAACATCCGGTTCCAGACTGTGCGTCTACTATATTTATCATGAAACCCTAAACAAAAAATGCAGGTCTAATTTCGATCCTTGACTTACGCACGAAATCACTAAACTTCGGTGCGTCATATGAAGAAAGTTTGATAAATATAAGTTTATTATTATGTAAAGTATTAGTATGAGAATTGGAATTAATTGAATTAGAGATGATGTAAACGATGATGAATCGAAACTATATGTTCATTTTTACTTGCTATGTAACACTGGCATCATTCTTGTCAATTCATCATTTTTATCTCTCCATTGTTGTACTTAATATACTGAGCAATTGTAAATAATAATTTCCACCATTTTGAACACTAAATTATGTAAAGAAACACATACACAAGTCTGAAAGCAAGAAAACAAATTGTGTTGACTATTTATTTGTATTGTTGTATGCTATCGTAATCTAAATAAGAAATATTGATCTAAACGCACCATTTCTCGACACTGCAATGCACAGGAGAGCTGTTGTAACTGAAAAACCTACGGCTGTCCTTACATTCTAATATAAAATTAATATTAAATTTGGTAATAAAATTTGTATATGATTATATAGTGTCAGACATTATATGTATTAGAACAGGGGCAAAAATTATATGTGTTACATCTATTAACACACACACACACACACACACACACACATATATATATATATATATATATATATATATATATATATATATATATATATATATATATATATATATATATATATATATATATATATATATATATATATTGTTGACTCACAGTTATATAATTCCAGGTGTGAATTCACAATACTTTCCAGTGAATTTCTCTATCCATGAATTTACCAGATCACTTTTTTTATTTCCAGAGAAAATAACAACTTGAATTGAATTATTTGAAAAATGAAATTCATTATGCTAAATAAAAAAAAATGTAAGCAAAGTTTCTCATTCATGGGTAAATAAGAATAAATCCGTTTAAGATCAACCTGAAGCTGATCGGTTGTAATTAGTCTATGGAGCGACTGATTGCTTTTTAGATCGATCATCCTTTTTTCAAAAACGCTCATCTAAGATTGAAAAAGCGTATGTACATGAATACAAACAAAAACAAATGTGTGATATATAGACGGACAAATAATTACTTTTGAAAATGGATGGACAGACGGGTAACCAGACAATAAAAGATTCATGACTTCATTTTCAAGGTCAGATTCGTATATGTCTGCCACCTAAGATTATGTATGAAACAAAAATTATTTTATTTACGCTAAGGAATTAAATAAACTACAAAGTTATTACAATTTTGTATGACTTTCTCTGAATTTAGACGGAAACCTGGCACATGTGTTCATTTTTATCATATTTTAGGGTAAGTGTTGTTAGTTAGATTTTTAACGTAACTTTAACATTTTTTGAGTCATATCGCTGCGATGTCTACAGTGTGGCAGTATATAGTGATGCTTGGCACTGGTGCATTATGCAGCAGACAAGTAGCATGATGTCCCTCCCAATCACATTATCGTGAAACCAGGCCGACCAGTCCTAACAATAACCTCTTAATGCTGAACGCCATTTCCTACCATATTAAGGTCTTTGGTATGACTCGGACGGAGTTCGAACCCGCGACCTGCCGAATGCGAGGCCGACTCTCTACCACTAGACCACCAGACAGGGCATGAAACCTGCTTATATTTTAAGAATGCCGTGCGTGGTTTTTCTGTAAATAACATTTTGTTTCGTAAATACGTTATCGCGACTTCTCTAATGTCTTCTATAGATATGATCTTACAATTGTTTAAAGAGTTTGACATATTTTTATATGTGCTTATGCAATACTAGAAGTCTATATATCCGTTTACACCAAATAACTATTATTTTGCCAAACTATTTAGTTTTGTTACGCATTTCCTCAAACGGGATTTATTTTCAGGATTGGGAAACTGTACTCAATTTTATCAGTTTTATATGTCTATTAAGATACTACGTGGGAGCATACGACACCTTATAAGATTAAAAATAAAGGACATTATGAACATTACAGCAGGTAGAAACAAAAATGTTCCAATCAAAGAATGATATTCATATTATGGCATGCTTTCATTTACGTACATACACTCACGCACGTTTGCAAATGAACATTATAATTTTGATGTGACTTCGTGACACACATTAATAAGGAAACCATGACTTCAAATAAATTACATTTCTGTCATTGGTCAGACTGAAGTGATCGGTCATATAAACAAGCACGAGAGCCATTTTCAAAGACTACAATCAGTGCAATATCCGGCTGTCAAATTGTCTTTATATCGGATGCACAATTGTCTCATTAGCATTCAGAACATGTCTCCACAAAGAGCTGCTTGGAAACAATTTGACTACTGCGCACACGTTGAAATCACAATTATGTCGTTATACTCGCACGACCTTTTATCAGACTGATAATAAATACCGACTGCTCATTTCACTGTCTAAAGTGAACTACTGCTTTGCTAAAGTGTTTTATGCGAACTCTAAGATCAATCATTCCATTTTTTAAAAAAAAAAACATAACAACTGTTAAGTATTGAAATCAAAGTCATGTACTTATCACCAGAGGTTATGGCAATCATGAGAATATCTTTTCTCTATGTTTGTTGCAAGCTAACTGTTGTCACTACCTTTAAAATAAAGTCGTACAATACGATACAATTTTAATAATTTTCCCACATAATTAACCATAAAACAATAATTAAAGCCTGAAGACTACTTTTTTTTAATTATTATATAAATAAATATTTGCAGTATAATTTCATCAGTTTTCTCTCAAGGTTATAAATTTGATTATACAAAATTAAGTTTGAAGCAGCAAAGATTCAATTATATATTATAGTGATCTTGTATTCAGCTTAAGCACAAACACACTAAACAAATACAATAACTCAATAAATCAATAAGCATTCAATTTTATTTTGATGTAAAACGTAAGGAGTTGATTTAGTAAATATATTATATGTAGGTAATCACCTTAAATAATATTTTATATTGTATTTAACCTAGTTGGTTTAATTCCCATGAAACTTAGTAGCTCGACATACGAAAGTCTACAATTTATTTGTAAGAGTGTCGATCATTCTTGAGTTTCTCTTGCACTCATCTACTTCTATTACTTTCTATCTTTACACTTCTATCCTTACATCCCTTATATCTTCGGAATACCTTTATACTGGTAGTTTGAAAGCTTCCATATGAAGCTTTCCAATTACAAGTTATTTAGTGACTCAATCCGATCCCAAGGAGTACAGGAATGAAGTTTAACCTTGAACACACTTCCACCCACGTTGGTTCCTTGCACCGAGAACACGGCTGTTACACAACCTATTTCTCTCTGAATTATGTAGTAAAATTCAAATTGAATGAAATCTGCTACGACTAAACACGTTCAGCTCTTAATGTTTATGACTCCAACGCCAATTCATTTTAACCCTCTAGTTTATATTATCTAATTGGTTCACTTGCATTCTTTTTAGTTTGTTGTCAGCAAGTCAAGGTCATTTATACTTGATGTAGAATAACTATAATTTGAATAGGTTATTAACTTACCTTTGAAGTAGTTTTGCGTCCCTCATTTCATAACATTATTTTGGGTCTTCTAATCTAATTGATTTAGATATAAGAAAAACAAAGTTGTCTGGAAATAAAATTTTCCGACGAAGAAGTGTACGTTAAAACGATATATCAAAAAAAATTTGAATATACTAACAACACTTATGAAAAGTGTGACTACAAACCTTTGAATGATATTGTCGCCGGAGGAGAATGATAGAGTTCCATTTTGTGACCCGACTTAACAGAAACTACAAAAACTCCGATTGAACAAAATGGATCTAAGAAAAACTTCCTCCACATATTCGTACTGACAAGATGGTTTTATATCAATGCTATATAAGACAATGCAGAAATCTATGTAAAGCACATACATATTATTACCAAGAATATCCACGACAAATCAGTGATATATGCAATGCACGAAGATTCTGTGGCGTCAGTGGGTGGGGGTCTGGGGTGTGGATCGCACCGGGTGAGCCCATCAGAGAGGGTGACACCAAAGGACTCTCTAAAACGTGTTTGAAATTTTGGGCAGGAAGAAGGTCCTTTGAGGTCACACCATAATTTACCGCACTAGGTTACACCAACATAGTGACTCCACTGCGAAGAAGACAGGTATACACTATTATCACATTACCTCCTATTTAAGTTTAATTTATGAAAACTTTGGAAAATGAGCATTAGTAAGTTTGCAAGTCATTTAGTGGATGTTTGGTCCTGAGAGTGGAAATCGCTGCGCCAAACCTATCCCAGATACATAGCCAAATATAAATCCATGCAAATATTCTATTAATGCAAGCGAAAAGTTTTCAGATAATGAGTTCTCTCTAATTGCCGTTTATTTCACTAGATATTATGTTTGTATTCCGCTTAGTGAAAACAAAAATGGATATACAAAAATATTGTTGACCCTTGTATTCCTCACGAAGTTCGTCAATACAATGGGAATGATCTACCCTGGAAAACGATTAGAGTTGCTTGAGAACATTATATTTGATACAATTATCTCGAAACTGACAGATGATGTCGTATTCTATAATTCAATTTTTATATTTCCTGGTCCAGCTTATCCGTTTGTGCGTCACATCATTTTGTGAAAGCAAAAAGTTCTTTGGTGTGCTGGAGTTGTGCAAAATGATGTATTTAATGTGGTCATCAACTGAACATTCACTTGTTCACAAATTATTTTGCTTCTGAATTTTCTACAAATGTTTCTGTCGTTCCTTTACCTGTAGCTGAATGTAATGGACGATAGCATGTTAAGAACACAAAATCTTAGTTTGAAATTGCCGTCATTTTTATGCTTATATCTATAAATCACAATGCTAATGCATATATGAAAATTGTAGCTCCTTCTTAGTCACTGAGTCTCGATAACTTAGATATATTAGAGTATTTGAATGATCACCATGAAACATAGTACCTGTTACAATCTGACACTGAGCAAATAGACTATTTTATGGCCTCGGATGGATGATTGGTATAAGGCGCTGACGTTTACCGATAACTGACATCTCAACTCTGTTAAGCCAAAATATATGAAACCACAATCAATTTTATCAGAAATTTGTGTCAAATTGCTACCGTCTCTATCTTGACGCTGATTCCATTGCATAACAAAGCCGTATGATTTCATATCTTCTCTACGTTTCTAATGAAATATTATGGCCATTATCTTAAGATGAACCTTTTAAAATATCAGTGAACTTCCTCGATGTTTTTAAAAAACTGATTGTATTTTCACGTGAGGATGTTGACATTGCCGTGTGAACATAGCTACACTAGCCGTTTTCGGTGAAGAATGTTCATAATGAACAATCATTGTACTCACACTACAGGATGAACATATCAAGCACTTATTGCACTCACAGTAGCAGAATTCTGTATTGAGCAATCATTGCTCTCACAGTATCGGATGTTGATAGTGCACATACAGTTGCGGATGTTCATATTGAGCAATAATTATACACACAATACATTATGTTCATAATGAGTACTCATGGTAGTTACTCTATAGGACTAAGATACTGAACAATCATTGCGCACATCACGTGATGACATTACAGACCAATCACTGTACTCACATAATTGTCGGAGGTGGTGCTGCGTTCCTGTAATTTACGTTATATCCGAATGTGTTGCTATGTGACAAAAGTTTTCGCTGAACCAGTATTGCAAGTATCTAATAGATTTGAATAATATTTGCCTCATATAATGTTTTCATATGAATATGTGGGTATGATTCAAGCATTTTGCTATTATGTTTTCTTTTTTATCTGTGGCTGGATACATATAAATATAAATTATTTTCAGTTGCGACTTTTGTAGCAACTAATCTCTATTAAGTACTTGAGAGGTGAGCGTATATTTACATCACATTACACTAAAACACTCTTGGTATAGCGTGTGTCCAGAACATGCTTAAAATCATGCCAGAAAATTGTATCTATAGAAAGCGAATAACAACATAAAGTATTGTTCATATGTGACAAATATTCAACATTTACATAGACCTTATGTTATTTCAATATTTAACAATATTTTTGTGTTTGTTGTTAATCATGTGTTGTGTAAGGTTTCATTCCATAAAAATTATGAGTTTATGTAACCAGATATAACTATGAATTGAAAACGGATTCGAGATAAAGAAAAGCAGATATATTATACTTATTAAATGGCACTTGAATGCCTCTAATCAAATATAATAAAACTGACATTGACGTTTCCTTTGGCGTCCTTACATAGGTCTGACATCGATAGGTGCTGCAAAATGGGTAACATTGTCATCATGGTATAGCTTTATTATAATTAATTGTCTTGGTGTATGTTAAATCTGGAATCAACATTGTCGTAATGTAGACATTTAACATGGGATAAGAATGCTATATTATAAACAAAGTGAATATCAGTTAAGAGTTTCCGATGACCAGTCCTCTAATTTATAGGTGTCTACCAGCATTTCTCGAATTTCCTATAATGCTCATTTGTTTGCGTCATCTATTGTATGGACAGACAGTTAAATAGATCAATATAATAGTAGATCACTTCGATTCTTCTTTGCCATACTGTCAATGACTTTGTACTAATTGCATTTGTCAACAGCCGCAACAAATGAAAAAGGAGATAGATTAGGCCCATTGTTGTCCAGCAATTTAAATCAAGAAGAATCGATAGGACTGGATGTGTGTGTGTGAGTGTGTGTGTGTGTGTGTGTGTGTGTGTGTGTGTGTGTGTGTGTAAGTGTGCGATTTAGATTTTTGACGTATCTTTAACACTTTCTCAACCATATTGCTACGATGTCTGCAATGTGACAGCTTATAGTGATGTCGAGCGCATGGTGATCATGCTGTAGACATGTAGCATGATGTCCCACCGAGTCACATTATCCTGACATTTATCCGACCAGTCAGTGACACTAACCTCTTAATCCTGAGCGCCTAGCGAGGCAGCTGTTATTACGATTTTTAGTAGTCTATGATATGACTCGGCCGGGGTTCGAACCCACGACCGACCGCATCATTATTGGAGATAACCGTGTAAAAAACTGAGACAATCAAGGAGACATCCCAGGTGATTTGACTCACACAAACATCTCCTCCCCAGCATATGTATTCTCACCACGTCCAGCATTTCACTGCTTAAGAAAACGAATCATGTCCCAGGAGGGGGCTATATACACTTAAAAAGCTCCCAAGAAATTTAATTCAGGATGTTGACATATCACATAAGGCAGAAGGGTTTCCGATATAAAGCATTATGTATATAATAATATCAAATACTGGAAGTTCCTTGGTTTTAGATTCTGAAATGTTTAAATATAATAATAATAATAATAATAATAATAATAATAATAATAATAATAATAATAATAATAATAATAATAATAATAATAATAATAATAATAATAATAATAATAATAATAATAATGATAATAATAATAATAATAATAATAAAAATAATAATAATAAAATTCCCAGATAAGCAGTTTAGCTTAAAAAATATTTTAACCTGTGAGATGGAAAATACCAAGAAGAGGCACGGAGGTCGTTGTGTCATTTTGTTTTCGCTAAATTAATTTTCTAGGTCAATAGTGCAAATGGCATCTAGTTCTTGGATTTCGTACTGGCATTTACAGATCCAGTCGCACCTGAGTAATCTAAATTTAAATCGTTATATATCTTACGAGAGCTCTGAACTGATAGTTTAGTACATTTACCTGTTAATATCGACTTGAAGAACATTATTGAATCTGATAAAAGTTTAACATTCATCTTAATAATCAATGGGTATACGAGACGGGAAAGGAAAATGAACGAGAATTTTATAAAAATTATATACCAAATTTTGGGGCGTCAACAATCCCTAATCTGTTACTGCTAGTAAAGTTTAAACATTCCCCTGCAACTCTGGCACAATTTTTGATGAACAATGGAGAACAGTATCTTTTGATGCAGTTATCCAAAACAAAGGATGACGAGGGATTTTGACCTTAATGTAACTGTTGAACGAAATCGTCAGATTCTAAGTAATTTGAATTTGACGTGTACATACAAAACCAGAATTAGTACGTTGCTACAATTCTCGGCACTTTATAAAAAATATTTGAGGAATGTACACCTAGTGATCAAGGTTTATAACATCGATGAAACGTCACAAGAAATTTGAAATAATATATTGCATTTTTAGAATGGAAATACAACGTACAATTATCTTAGATGGTAAACTCTGTAACATAACCATGACAACTGTAATATCACTGTTTATTGTATGAAGTGAAAAAAATCCAGTGAGTCGTTAAAAGTTTCTAGTAAAAGTCATTCCCATACGTTGCAAGTTTCATTTTAACTTCTCTGCTTAATACAAGTAGTAGGAAAAAGTGATGATTCTAGCCCAAAGACCCCTTTATTACATCCCCTCAGACCTCCTAACAAATACAAATTACCTCCTATCTCTGTCCTAAAACTACTACTACAAATGATTTACATAAAATTGAAAGGTAGATGAGATCAAATATAATTCTATAACATGCATACCTAGTAACATATGTTGCCTAATCAATAGTGTCTATAGAACGCTAGCCAAGCTTTTAACGGTATGTGCAGTCTAAAAAATCAATATTTCTATAACAACCGAGCCAGGTAAATGCGGAGGTGTGTTAAATTCAGTCAAGTGATGTTCTAGAAAAAATAGAAGATAGGAAAAATGCTTTAGTCATATACTAAACGTCATATAGAGATGTGTCAGACCCAATCATGTGATCTTCTAGAACATTTCAAATCACTGGTATATGAGGCGGTCAAATTCTTTTATAGTCATTGCGTGCTGCACTTTCAAGCGGACTCTTCACAAGGCTAGATCAGGTAAGTGATATTATTCATATTTCATCACCAAATTAAAACTAAATTAAACTAGCATTAGAATGAAAATGATATTTTTTTATATCTCATTACCAATGATTAATGTTTCAACTGTTGATATTAGAAATAATTCATTATCACGATGATAGAGACTAAACTTTACTTTACCGCTCAAAGAGCGATGAGATTCCAACAAATCTTTTATTTGTGGTTTGCTTAGAGTATATTTTTATCGATAAAATATATTTTTGACCGATCAAGATCAATTGTAAGTTTAGCATATTTTTGTTGGCTAATCGGACTGTGAAAGTTTTTAAATTCCGCTAGCAACCTTTGATACAATTGTTCGAGATAATTGAACTACTAGCTGTTATCAGATCTGATGAGTGAAAGTTTTAGCTTGTCACGTGTTCCACTAAAACATAACTGATGTTTCATTATTAATTTCAACAGTCAATTGTTTGCCGTCCATCATCAGATATTTAATCTTGCTACTGTAGCTATTTGACACTGTAAAATTTTCAAACATTATTTCTTTAGTTTAGATAAAATTTAAGTCGGATAAGATAATGTCGAGTATAGATCTATCATCATGACAATACCCAAGTGCAAGTGTATCTACCCCATTTTTGCAAAAAAGTTTATCATCGAAATTACTCAATCCGCGTTTGATAATAACATCTGTTTCGAGCTTATGATGATTTGTCCGAATTGCCATAGCTCTTATATAACTAACACCGCCATCAAGCGCATACTTATAGTCATCAAATTTCATAAACTTTTTAACAAACTCACGAATCAGACCTTTTGCTTTTTTCGTTATTTGATTATTGTCTAATAATATGGCATACATTTTGCTACGTAATCCGATAAAATATTTAATAGCGCTCGAGTTCATTTCATCTTTGAACTTACCAATAACCTTTTTATTTGTGTCGTCATGAAATTTACTGTCACGTGGGTAATCGGAAAGATCAAACAGATGTCGATTATTATATATATCCTGATAGATGTCCCCACATTCGATTTCATATACGAGCAAATCGATATCAGTAAACAAAATTCTACTTGCAGGCCATTGATTTTTAACAAAAGTGTAATGAAAATCGTACATCAGCCACTTTGATAAATCTAACACTGAAGATCGGCTTGTTTAGTTTTAGATTTGTTTGTCGTCTTTGTATCGCAACAAGATTCTCATTAAAAAAGTTCATACTCACAAAATCATCGTCTGACACAAGTTTGTTTCTACGATGAATATCATTAACTAGTTTGATATTTACGCTTTTCCTAATATTCTCCATCGTCTTACCAAAAACGGAATTGTTCATCAGTTTAAAGAAGTTTTTCTCAAAATCAGTTTCTGCTACAGCTCTTCTTGAAGTGTTCGAGTTAATGTAAAATTTCGTCAAGGCGACTGATTAAATTTTAGTACACGATGAACTTTTCTCAACACGAGACCATCATCGTTTGCTTGTTTTAAAACTGTAATGCAAAACATAATTACGTTTATTAAGCAAATTTGGTACTAGTTTTGTGACCATAGAATTTTGTCTTGGTGATGCTGACGTTTGTTATTCTTGAGATAATTAACTTTAATCTATGATCATCGATTCTGCGCAGAAAGGATAATCGTTATGTAATTTGTGTAGCCAAGTTGGATAATCGAAATCAACTTCAACGAAATACGAATCATCGTCAGGTACCTTTTTTCTGTCTCCGATAGAAATCGATCAGCCGTGATCCAATGAAATCCACCAAAAGGCATTGGTTCTGCCATCGAATACCCGTAAAGATTATTACAATCTAGATAAATTATATACTTCGAAGAAAGCTCAGGATTATACTTTTTTAAGTATTTGTTGTTTGCTTCAGCATATTTCTTCGTTATCACGCTAATACGGCCTCTGATACCTTTTTCGATAAAATTGAACATATCAAAGTCAGTCAGTAATTCTAACCTTGCCTTACTAAACTTTAACAGATTATCCCATGACAGACCAGGGGCAGTATAATACCAGCAAGGATCTAGTTAGTAATTATTATAACTCACTTCACGAAAACTTTAAAAAAAACAGCTGCTAATAATAACACGTCAGTGTTCAAATACAAATCGTGATAATCACCAAACGTCTCACAATAAAACTCTTTCCAAATATTTTGTGCATACCTGTACTCGTCATCAGTTATATTTTCATTTTTAAGATGCGCGTAAAATCTGTCTTTGTCAGGTAAAGATGTTTCATCAAACTTACTCCAATCGTCGAGATACTCGTCGAAAATACTCCTTTTTTGGTCATTAGATTAAATGTATCTCAAAAACAGTCTCTTAAGTTATCAAAATTGCTACAACCTTTAACTAGCTCATCTAATGATGCTGCCATAAATTGCAGGCTGTCAATAAAACGCAATTTACCTAGCGTAACTGACATATACTTTTCAAAATTATTTGGAATGCACTTGATGACGTTATCGAGTTTTAGACGAGCTTTTACGTCAGGATCACCAAAATTGTCTACGATAAAGTGACTATCATATCCTCGAAAGTTGTGAAGAATAACTGGAATAAAATCAGGAGCATGAAATTTTAAATTACGTTGATCATGAGCCGCTCCACGGTACTGTCCGGTCAAATGGCAATGGTCACGTACTTTTTATGTCCCTGACGTTGTCAGTGTCAAAAGCTTTTTCACAAATATAACAAATTTCTGCTTGCTCGTGATCAGATTTTTGTTGAGGTGTTAATTTTATCATCAGAGTTCCACTTTTCAAAAGATAAAATATGTGAATAACTTCGTTAATCAATTGTTTGAGAAGCCAGACAGCTGGATTTTTATCACGATAGAGTTGGATTGGTTTAGATAATCTCGAATCAGCGCAACAAACTATTTTATACGCTACTCCGCACGGAACATGATTTTTGAATTTTTCTTGTACTCGATTAGTTGGGATTATTTTCTACGCCAAGTACAGGTTGAAGTAAGCATTCGAAATCAGCGTATATGACGAAAGGAATTTTTAGTTTGTGATTATGATGGACAAACTGTAACACGCTATTTTCTTTGGACGGCATTGTTATTCTTTGTACGTCACTACAGTACTGCGAATACTTTTGTAATGTTTCATTGTCTCTACAACCGTGCAAGCAACGATAACAAAAGAATTGTTTGTTGTTATTCTTATTATACTGTATATAAACTAGTCCATTAAAGTTTTTAATCCAAACGTAATGATTTTTATAAAACAGCAAGTTTATGGTCGATTGTGAAGCTTTTTCTGAAATATATCTCTGATAGACGTTTTCTTTTTTATTAAGTCCGAAAACGTTGATCGAAACACTATTTTGCTTTTCAAACTTTGGTATTTGATTTTCTGCCACTGAAAAGTTAATATCTTTAAAATTTAAAATTTTAATTAAAGCGTGACGGATAATGAGAGAAAAATGAACTTTGTCGTATTGATTGTTGGTTTCCTATTTTATTTTAGCTTTCTTAAAAATGAACATATAAAATAGCGTGAAAATAAAATTACATTATTTTACGAAATGTAAATACGTTATATATGAAATGATTATTTGAAGGATTGAACTTTACTTTTAAAAAGTAGTTTACTAAAACCAATATTAAATAACTTGTCGATAGGTTTGTTTCGAGTCTAAGACATCTCTTCCCGGACATTTCCTCCAGACTTACCCCACCGACAAAAGCTCCATCGACTTTTCCCTCCCATTAAATGGGACTTTTCCCCTCGGTCGTTTCCTCCCATGATCTTGAAACTTAATTCATTTAATATGACATTTTGCCAATAAAATATAAAAACATATATAAGGTTTGTTATGTTAAAAGATAAAGGTTATTTGAAATAAATTTCAGTGGTAACTATTAAACAAAGTTAACATTTTCACTATCAAGAAATGTATTGTTTAAATTAACAAATGTATTGTTTAAAAGTTAATGTTCTAAGCAATTGCTTTTAAGTATTCTGTGATATCACGATTGTCGAAATCGGCGAATTAGCAAAGAACAGTATTTGTACTACTTTGGTTGTTGAGGCAAATGTCCACCGAAGATCTGATTTAGGTTGACAGTATTTAAGTTCTGTTCTCAACTACAAATTAATTGAACGATCGCTGTTCCTTCTGATGTTTATCTTCAATATACAAAATAAGCATAATAAATAAAGGTTAGACTCAAGCCTCTTCATCATACTTCAAAGATTCCTCCTATTCTACAGTGAGTAAAAGCACTAGTAATTGATTGACAAATAAACAATAACCATTTTTGTTATAATAAAGCTTAAAAATGAAAGTGAATTTATGTTCACAGTCTAAATATAGTGTCAAACTTTGATTGCGCGTGTGTGTGTGTTTGTGTGTGTGTGTGTGTGTGACAACAGTCATACCTGTGCACTAACGGTGATGCGGGGTGCGAGTATACATCAAAGCTAAATGTTATTATGCATAAATAAAGTAATATAAAGATAATAGGGTAAATGACCTGGTGGAAGTCCTATTTGATGGGAGAAAGGTTAAGGGGGAAATTTCCGGGTGGAATAGGCCATGTGTAAAGGTCCGGGCGGGGGATATGTCCTGATACCGTTTGTTTCATGCCCAATTTTTATGTATTAAATGGATAGTGCTTACACCAAAGCACAGGCCAGAGAGCGATGTATATTATTGAATAAATGTTTTGTACCAATAAATTAGACTTAACTTTTTTCCGAGTCTCTATTCTATATGAGGGTCTTTCTTTGGAACATCTATGTCCTCTACTATGTAGTGATTGGATGCGTATATGTTTGTTTCTGTATGTTTATGTTTATTCCTATCAACCTTTGTCCCTATGAATGCATTTCATCCTATAAATAGTTTTGACCCTATAAACACCACGACTTCAAAATGTTTAATTCCCATTGACGCACAGGTGCCATTCCAATGTTAAATTGCCATTGACGCACAGGTGCCATTCCCATGTTAAATTCCCATTGACGCACAGGTGCCATTCCCAGGATAAATTGCCATTGTCTTTTCACCTAATTTCAATAAGTCCCATTGTTAGCATGTTGCCTCCCCGCACCCCAATACTTTCAGTAACTATCAAGATAACATGCCTTGATTAAAAAAGTTATAGAACTGTTTTACGCTCTTAGGGTAACATTCATATTCGACATTATTGTGGTTTAGTCAAATTAATTTCCTTGCTGTTATAAAATGGTTCTTAAGATTTCAAAAGTAACAAAATTATTTGGAGAATAAATTGACAAGACAGAACTAGAAAAATAATTTAATCCGTCCATACGATTCAGAAGCTGTTTGAACTCTAACTGCATAAGGAGACAACTAAGACTTATTTCTTGAAAATGACACTTAAACGTCTTCTTCCTTCCCTTTGATAGATTCTTATATGTGTGTGAGTGTCGCGCTAACTCATTCTACGATATGGAAAGAAGGAACATCGATTTATCGTTACTATATAGGTAGATTCTCAACCAAACCTCGTTGGCTTTAAAAAGTTCGACTCATGCATAGGAATTATTCCGTGACTAATGGTCCATACATAGGAAGTACCCCATGACTAATGGTCCATACATAGGAAGTATTCCATGACTAATGGTCCATACATAGGAAGTATCCCATGACTAATGGTCCACACATAGGAAGTACCCCATGACTAATGGTCCATACATAGGTAGTATCCCATGACTAATGGTCCATAAATAGGAAGTATCCCATGACTAATGGTCCATATATTAATGGTTATGGAAAGGAAATATGGGAAATAACTAGATTTTATATCTTGAGTTGTACTAGATAGTTCTGTTTCCTTGAGATTCTTTATAAATTGCTCAACATAGCATGCAACAAAGAATTTATCTTACTACCAAGATAGTTTATAAATTAAACAAGCTGTGAATATTGCAATACTTTAATGACAAAATAAGACAAAAATCGATGTTGTAAATGCCAAAACATCTGTAAACAAAATACATTGAAAATGTGCAAAATGCAAACAAATGTTTAACATAGAACAGTTACAACATTCAGACATTCATCGATACGTAAACCCTTCACACATTCATATAACTAGTATCAAATAATAAAGCTTTTTAAGCAATCCTCTATCATTCTTGTGAACATTGCTTTTTTAGGCCGATTTAGCGATTCAACGTACAAGAAACGAATCATTATATATATATATATATATATATATATATATATATATATATATATATATATATATATATATATATACGCTATTTAACGAAACTTACGTTTGTTTAAAGATCCTGTTTTCAGTTTGAATATATTAACCCTGTTCAAACACAATCTATTGAATATAAGAACCCTGTCCAAATATTTTCCATTGTCTCCACACGTTGATTTTAAATGCCTTTATGTGCATTGATTTCTTAACTGAGCACTGATTTGAATGCAGCACTGTATATCTTGGTACATCCCTCCTACACAGTTGTAGCAAATCTAGGCAGTCACGTGCACAATATCAGCTGTTCTATGGGTATTAGTTTCAAAATAATAACTGCAAATGAAATTCTTTGATGTGATTATTTACAAATAAATACGACTCTGAACTGATACTAAACGTTTTAGGTTTTATAACATCAACACATTTGTGCGGATAAAACAAACCAATTTCTGTACACAATACTGTACCCAAATATTGATTAAACTTGCAGAATAAACACACTACACATATAATTTGCTATTTTTTACAGACAAAAACACATTATGATTTAAGGTTAACAGGTAATCCGTTTCTTATCAAAATTCAAAGGTAACCACTTGACCAAGGTTCTCTATTATCTCTAATGAGTTAGAAATGCATTTTATGGCATCCTTTGATTTGTCCAGTGGGTATTGTTTAATTTCGGATCACACCTGTAACTAGAATCTCCCGGCATCGCTTCTTTTGCTCTATAGCAGTTTCCGTCAATCAAACAAGACTCTGACTGGAAAAATGAAAGGCCATAATGAAATAATTTATCAGAAATACATACAGACAAGTCAAGCAACGAATGAACGTGACAGTCATAACTTTATAGAATCTTTTATATGATTATGTATGACAAGAAGCAACAAACGACATATATTCGCCATTATGCATTGTTTATCAGACCAAGCTAATATTCGCTGCTTAAATGTTTGATTGCCCTTGATCATATGTACCATAATATGCACGTGCTTACCATAAAAATGACGAGTTGTCTTAGTTCTATTAAAATTGCAAATGCAAGTTTCCATTCTATATCAACGAGTAACATGAACAGCATACCTTTATCTTACAGGCCAACTTAGCATCGCAGTCTAAGCAGCCAGAGTCGTACACTATAACGGTCTTGTTCTGACTGTACCGTGTACGATCATTCGTTATGGAAAATGTATAAGCAACCGTGGACTTGTCTATAAATGTGGGAAATGTATACACATTTTAAAAACAAAGTCATTCATGTCATAATATAATTTAGCTCGCCTTATAGAAAATAACATCACGGAAGAATATATATTATTTGAATTTTAAACTATTATAATGGGTTATACAATAACCAAGATACAATCAAACTGAAAAGTATAGTTTGTGTCATAGGACGTGTACGTGATATATAACAATCCAACACAAAATAAATCATTATATCGGTCAACTAAAATTTATCCAGCATAATAATATTACACTTTGTGATTGCATTAATTTACTTGGGCCTTTGTGGGTTTTTTTTAAGACCGATAGAAAACATACTGGTATCAAACAAATAAATAATACAATATTTACGCGACACTGGATGCCTTTGTTCAAGAATTATTTACTTATCTCGACAAAATCATTCACATTGTTTACCTCTGTCCAACAACATGAGCCAATCAGCTATTATTGACCGCAAACCTATCTAAAAGTAACGAAATGTCAGTATCATTTCACGATATATATGCTAACTTGGAAAAAAAATATCATCTCACCATTTACAAATATCTTTGCAGGTAAGAAACAGCCGACATTGCTTGTAGTTATATAATCAACATCCGTGTGAAAAACTTGCCCAGTCTCCTCAAATGATCCGTTCTTGAACTTGAATTAAAAGAAAGAAAAAACTTGACTGAAAATAAAAGGGCATACACATACGGCTCACTCTTGAGAAAAGTGCAGAAACAGCTGTTGTTGCATGGTGAAACGTTTCTTACAATTTGAGCCTTAAAGAAAATGACCGAAAAAAAGTTTGTGATAACTGGTGTGTTTGCGAATGAATTACGATAATAATGTATGATAGAGAATTAAACAAAATACACTCCTTTTATTATCAACGACCTTTGTTTATGCCTGATGACCTATTGATGATTTGGGAAACGCCGTTGCAACATTTACCAAATAATGCGTCAAAACAACTTACTTTTATCATTAAGATAGTTCTCATATGAGGTATATTTTGCAAATGAACTGTCAGCATAAACGTGTGGAAAACGAAAAACAGTATTATGCCACAAACGCAACTTCATTAGACCAATGATTAGTATCTCATATTGCATAATATGGGGTTAATATTTTAATTTCAGTGCATAACTTAAATAATGTTTAATCTGTCACAGTGTCTTTTACAGTACAAAATATAGAAATAATAATGTTTCTCAATAGTTTTTTATATTAACTGTGATGCATAGTTTTAGAGGGATCTTCATTTACGTTTTCAACAAATAAATATCTGATAGTAAGACATGCGATGGACTTAGAAACAAAATCCTAATAAATTTGAGTTAGTAGGTAATTTGATCTAATGCATATTGAAAGATTAATTCAACTCCATCAATCGTCGTCGATCGTTATTTATAATGGCCTTAGAAACAAAAGTGGACTTTTGATAGGACTTTGCTATACTAAACCACTTCTACCAAAGGATGACATTATAAGCCTATGTTAGAAAATGAGTATAGTCGGTGCATCCTGCAGATATCAAGAAAACTTGCACCGCTAGATCAACTTCACCTTGTCCATCAACTACTTGACACGAGAAATATATATGAAAGCTAATTTTTAAACAGTCGGATTAGTGTGGCAAGGACGTTGTAAGACAAACAAGTAAACCCGATGAAGTTTTCTTACGCTTAGCTCAAGGAGATGACAGCTGCTACTGGTACCATCATGGAAATTGGAACCTGAAACGTACACTGCCTCGCACGGACTCTTGTTTACGTCACATTGATCTCCGCTGAAATGATACGCACGTATATACTTTGTATTCAATCTAAAGACTTCGAGTGCAATTTCTCTAGTACAAACACCATGGGAAAGAAAATACACCTAAAACTGCTTATGCAATGCGGATAGAGATCGCTAAATAACCATAATGCCTGAAACGGATTTTCATTCACCTGATACACGTTTAGATTGGCATGAAAATTCAGAATAAATATTTTTTTTCCATGGATCAAGCTAAGGAGTAATTGTGTACTTGATTCAAACCGTTACAAAAATGTAGATTTAACTTCCCACATCTGTGAAAATTGTGGGGTTGTTTACTGACTTAAAGGATCGATATTTCTTCGAGTATTCTTCAACGTATAATACAGTATTTTATTATTTATCCATGTACAAATATTGCATGCATACCAATTAATTGTCTGCCTATACTGACACTACTTCGTGTGTGCTTACAGTTCTGATTTGCTTCTTTTTTCCCAAAATCATGCTTATGTATGGCGCGTTTCTCACAACAAAATACCAATAAATAAATTCTAGCAGCTTAAGCATTGTGTCTTTCGTCATAATTAGTGCACGTTAATAACAGAGATCGTTGCTTTCATCAGTACCTTACTATCGTGCTGACGAACGGTGCTTTTGAAGAATCTAATGAGCAGTCGTCACCTATAAAACTATCTTTGCACATACAAGTTCCATTGGTACAAATGCCGTCCCCGGAGCAGTCTCCGGGACAGAGGAGATCTTGTAGAAGGTCTTGAGTTGAATTTGCGGTTAATAAAAATGGGTCCTTCGTCACAAAGTCTTTGCATTTTGCAATTGCCATTGTTGTCGCCACCTGTGTCAGCTTAATATCATCTGATATCTGAAATACAAGAAACATGTGAACGATTTGTATTTTTTCAACAATTATGCCATTATATTTTAAGTGAAATTGGCACTTGTTAATAGGGATTAATTGACTAAGGCAATTGCACTGGGAACACTATGTTAAATGTCTCTTCTTAATACAAACCAGTGGTTTTCATTACAATCATTATGAACATATGAATATGACCTTAACAGAGTTTATTTCTGGCCAATCGTTCTGGATCTAGTTACTATTAGAAATATATTAGTTTAAGTTAGGCTTCAGAAAATACAAGGGACATCTAAATTTAAAATTACACTTTTTTATTTAGATTGTAGTTTCCATCTTCCTGAAATTGCAGCCCTACTTGAGCAGTACATTTGATCTTGAGATAACCGAATTTACGCTCTCGTACTGCCCATGCTGTATCTATGTGGATAATTTACAGACAAAGGTGTGAGGGAAAAACTACCCAAGTTAGTTTCATAACAAGCGTTTAAGTCGCAGTCTCCTCATGCCGTTTCTCCTGATGGTACGATCCGGTATTAACTTTTTAAAAACAATAATTCATTATATATTAATCAACGTTCTCTGTACTCCTAAATATGAGAGAACCCGTTTTGCTTTCGCTTCGCGTTTTTTCGGAGCATTTTTGGACAACCGCTTGCAATATAGCATAAGTTGAAATTGAGATAGGTGACCAAAGGTAGGTTACTTTTAAAACCTCTCTAAATCTCTAACATTTTTTTCGGCGTATCGTCATATCAACCACAAATTGCATATATCAATGTCAATGTTTTCGGTATAAATTTGCTTTGTAACTTTAAGGAAGAAAGATATTGTTGTGAATTTAATCCAAGTTTTCCATAAAGTATTTGGAATTAAGAAAGATAAGATTCGTATTTTTTCTTGCCGTTTCTTCCAATTAGCAAACTATTAATAATAGAGTAAATATAATTCATATCGACATGTATTGCTTATTTTGTTCAGAATACGCTAAGCAAATAAAGAAACAAATAAAACATCAACTCTTGATAATCGACGCTAGCAATGCGTTCATATATGTTGATGTACCATTGTGTCATAGATACCTTGACACTAGCAGCACATGATACAATCAATAGTCGATTTTGAATGTGTGTCTTTCAGGTGTAACATCAGCAAATTAATAATTTATATATTTATTTAATTTATATTTATATAATTTATATAATTATAATGTCATCAGCATGTATATCAGTGGTATAGGTTTATTCAGGGCTTTATTAGTTGACACAACTCGAAAATTACATGTCTGCTGATGGCACTTAGATAAGGTATTCAACGTCATTTTAAAGCACAATTTCATCCATGGCATTAAAACGCACGTTCAAACTTATCATCTCTTTACATACCTTGATGTCCTCAACACACATCTCGATGATTCCTTTGAAGTCCACCTTGGCTATCGTTTGGCATTTCTTTAAACCCTCTATTTTGTTCATGGCATCTTGACAAATTTTAATTGCGTCAACCTCATGAAGTCCACTAGGCGTAGGCCATATTGGCTCATTAGGAACAAATGCTTGGGGAAAAAAAACGGTACATTGTCTTTTATATATGGCGCGCTACAACAAGAAACAAAAACAGCAATAATACAAACTGTAACTTCTAAGTGAACTATTATCACTCTCTGCATTTTCAATATTACTAGTATTAGATAAAAAAAAGTCTAGTATGCTACCGTTGTTTTCTCTTCACTTAGATTAATATTGTTTTTATTGATGATTTTTATTTTTCTGTGTATCTCTTTCTCACCTGATGATTTGCAATAGTAACGTCTCTCTCTCTCTCTCTCTCTCTCTCTCTCTCTCTCTCTCTCTCTCTCTCTCTCTCTCTCTCTCTCTCTCTCTCTCTCTCTCTCTCCATCAACAGTGTATGCATTATTTGTTGGTATTGTTGTCCTCACAGCATAAGATGTACTGGAATATTTTCTACCCTGGGTGATTACAATATATGTTTCTTAGGAGCCTTGTTGGCTAATGTAGGAGCTGTAATTTAATAGGGATTATTTATTTAAAGTAAGGTGAGTAACTAGATCTGATTTATACTGTTATTGACAACAAAAATAGTTTGTTTTCATTATGGAGATACAACCCACAATGACGCAAGCACATTCTTTGTCATTTTCAGTTTGATTGCTCACTAAAATCTGAACTATGCGGAGGTTTGTCACATATTGTTGTGTACTGCGCTGCAGAATCACGCTACATAATCGCTGCTCACAAGGATATTATTAACTGAAGTTAGCGCACTGATATTAAAGATGTTATGTCTTACCATGTTCAGAGTCATACAGCGGATATGGTATCTTCTGCGGTGGACCTGCTGCCATTGACCTTCGCCATATCGCCTTAGTCCTGTCTCGAGCTTTTGGCCATCGTGTCTACAGCAATATAATAAAACCTTTCATTGTGAGTCAAACAAGATACTCAAGATATGGAAGTTTATGACTTGCGAACATGTTTGAACCTAAACCTGTCATGAAAACTCATGAAATACCATTGTTGAATATTTTGTTGATGACATAATCGACAATGTGATGAAGAACAGTTTCGTTTTCAAAGAGTCTGCATATTGCGTTTAAAAGTTTCCTGTTAATGCAGGATAGATCACCAAGTATGGAATTGTCATACCTGAGCTAAGTACACAGAAAAAGCCAAAAAAGGAACTTCTATGTTTAGAACAATTTATACAAACTGGCTTCTTTCCTCCATATTTGCTCAAAAGTGATTGTTTTCAGTTATGTATTATCCGTAACCTTTTATCGTTGGAATTGATTTCGACACATTCGTGCTATAGCGTTCTATAATTACTTTCACAAAATTTTCACGAATCTCCTTGTTATCACAATCTATAATTGTTGTCTTCTCTAAGCTACACGTGCAGAAACGGGTCAAGCGGTCGTAGCTCGAGTTATAAGTTATTTCACCTCTCTCAGTCATGCTACTGTTAGTCGGAATTCTGAAATAAATATAAACAGCTATTCAGTAGTTTTAATCTTGGTAAATCAAGAACTTGACTTTCTGTCCGATATTTAGAAGGGATAATTATTGTAAGGGCAGAAACTATTATTTCTCTCTTTCGGCGGGGGTGCATCATAAAATTGGATATACAAAATCAAGGTTTAATTAAAAATTAAAGTTGTCATAAAGGGTAAATCAGTGTCACGTTTCACTGCATTGATTGTAGCCGTAAGGCACTTTTTTCTGTAACCGTGGCCTCCAGGGCACCAACTAGCATCAAGTACAAAGTTGCTATCAATATGTCTCGGTAAGATTTGTACCGCACAAGACGACTCGAGCATGACGGAGACATCTACGTCTAGCGATAGAGTGGAAATGATCTGAATAATTAATTTGTGTCGATAGATGTTGATATTTACCATTTTCTTTATTTCTTTCTCTTCACCGAACCTAACCACCACCAAATACATTACAGCAATTTGTGCTTAGCAATATGACACGCTTTAAAATGTATAGTTCAGAGACCTGAATTATATATATATATATATATATATATATATATATATATATATATATATATATATATATATATATATATACACACACACACACACACACATTAGGGCAGATATATATTTGACGTACCGGAAGGCTTACATTTAAATGAGTGCTGATCAATTTGCAATAGACTATACTTTATTGATGGCAAATTTCCTGCTATTATTTATACAAATCTGAGTCAAATGCGGGACACCAAATTCATATAGGGATTTTGGATATCGACGATAGCTGTATATGAAATGACCGAAAGTTGCAAAGACAATTAGAAGAAAGGAAGCTAAAAGTGACAGCAGACAGAAACAATAAATAATACGATGACCTAAATATCAATTTCATTCCCTTCTTTGCTTCGATTACTAATTTGGACTCTTTTATCAAAAAAAGTATGAAGGAAATCATAAATAGTGAACGCAATTGCACAATATCATTATTAATTTTGAACATGGATACCGAGATTAGTTTGACGCTAAGCCAGTACTTGCTGATATATAGATTTTGTTGCAGATGATTAATTGATTTGCTATGGAACAAACTTAGTAATACACAAACAGCTACCACCAGTATTTATATCAGTCTCCATCAGTTTCCATTTGTTTTCATTGTCTGGTAATCTGTTCCTCCAGTCATACATACGTCCATCCATCTATACACAGGAATATATTTAAATGCATGTGAGAATATATATATATATATATATATATATATATATATATATATATATATATATATATATATATATATATATATATATATATGTATGTGTGTGTGTGTGTGTGTGTGTGTGTGTGTGTGTGTATGTGTGTAGAGGCTTGCCTCCAGCTCTCAGCAAACTTATCTGGGCGCTTATTAAATTTTTCCACCGTGCCATTACGGTGGATGAGTTCATTATGGCGGCCATTGAACGAACCACATAAACCCTCTGTGTTACTGGTGTCATCAGACCTTGGATGAACAATCACGTTTGTTATTGTATAGGGTCCTTTCTCTATCTCAACAGATCTTCCAGAAGGAAAGGAGATCTGAAAAATATATCCTATATATACATTTTTATACATTTTAAATTATAAAATCACATGATTACTTTTCAGTTAAAAGTCATAATCAAAGCTTGATTGTTAGGCAAGTTATTTATACATGCAATAACTCTTTTGGAACTTACTATCTTGGATTTAAATCTTCGGTGTCTTCATCAATGATATGACATAAATTTACAATGTAACACAGTCTGTGTATCATTTCTTATGAATGATGGGCACGGCAGATTAGTGTGGACACACAGGAAGGCATTTAAAGTTCTTTCAATTACGTACAATGTTTTGTTTCGTTGAAAGTGTAATAAATAAATTAAATACAAAAAGACGAGATACGAGAGTTCTTTTGAGATTATTTATTTACGCAAGTAAGATTTTCCACCTTTCAATAAGACCCAGGAAAAAAAAACCGCTTTGACGTATAGTTTCTAAGTATCGTATTGCAAGAAATCCACTTACCACAGTTGTGTTTCCTACAGGATAAATTTTAGTTTTATCGTATGCGAAATGCTGTGGTGAAAGAATTTGAACTTCTCTCGTGTTGTTATGGAATTTGTGCTGACAATAATTGATCTCTATGGCATCATTGCCTTCTCTAACCACCACGCCGCAAATGCAAGAGACCTTATCCATGCATATGAATGTTTGAATCTCCACCTGTAAAAAAACACATGACAAGTCAGGAAAAGATAGCAGAAAGTGGTAATGTAACTGAAAACTTTAGTTGTTAATAAAATATGACAATAGAAAGAATCAACAAGTAATAATGTTATAATTTAAAAAGTTTATGAAACAATTTTGACGGCACGTTGCACATTACCCATGAGGTAACAATTTAAACGAAATATTTCTATGAGTGACTTATTTCCGAATACAGCATTTGAAGTGGAGGTAGGTAGGTATGTATGTATGTATGTATGTATGTATGTATGTATGTATGTATGTATGTATGTATGTATGTATGTATGTATGTATGTATGTATGTATGTATGTATGTATGTATTTATGAGTGAAAGATAGCGAGAGAGAGAGAGGTTCAAGGCGACTGAAAATACAAACCTGAAACAGCGGAGTGTTGTAATTATTTTTTGTCTGAACCATTGTAAATCTGCCAGCTTTATACATACTAAATTCATCTTTTAACCTGCAATACAATAATAATTCTTTAAACGGTGCTAAAACGACTGTAATATTTTACTCAAAAAGGAACAAAGTACAAATGTATAGGCATACTCAAGATTAAAAATTGATTTTTTTTATAGAAAATACGTTAATTCACCTCTTTTCCGATAGCTCAATCCAGGTCGTAACAAAACTTTTGACCTCTGATTATCTTGGTCATAAAATGTTCACATTTACAAGTCATATTACCATCGTCAATTCATTTCCTTAACTTGATAAGCCATATCATTGTTATAAGATTTATATGAATAGCACATTATTATTTAAAGCACTATTCTTAAATTCAAATCCTAAAGACCATTTAAAGGTTAATAGTCTTTTTTATTTTCTTACAATTTTGCTACAGGATTATAAACTACTGCCAGTGATGATATTCACACAATATGTGCAATTTTATGACAACAGAGAAACAAACATAAGAAAATCAATAAACATTCGTTTTTTTTCTACGATGGAGCTACCGATTCAAAACATTTAGACCGTCAATACACACTTCTCCACTCTACACGTGCACCAATTTAATTAATATGTGTGACTTGGCTGATTAAATAACGAAACAAATCTTTTATTTGACTTTATAGTCAGTTTCATGCCAGTACGATAGTTGTCCCAAAAAGTAGTTAACATTAATAGGGTAATTGAGCATATAAAAACACGCGTCATCAAAAATGATTTGCATAGCATCTTCCGTATTATGCAAACAATTTACCAGAACGATTACCTTTATTGCGGCAAATCAACTATTAAATGCAGGAAAATTCACATGTATGGAAACTTTTATGCCTACGGGTTTTTTTTTTTCAATACGTAAAAAACGTACGAGCAAAATTAGGTACATACTGTTAAAATAAATATCTGATTCATTATACAGATTTTAAGACTTTTCAATTTTTCAAACCAACTATATTCTAATTAGAACTTTTTGGTGGGAGGAAAGGGGTGAAATTATATAAGTTTTACTCCCCGAATTGAGATAATATTACATAAATATGATCGGGTCCTCGTTCTGTTCATTTTAAATCTATAGGTTCGTAATCTGCAATTTCAAAATATTTACTTTTGCGAGGATATCTTGCCTCAAATAAATCCTGGATATACATCTTTAAAAGACTGATAGAGACAAATTTAATGCCTTATCAAATCAGCTTTTCCTAGAGTGTATGTAAACTCTGCTTGCACAACAATTAAACTCTTATTGTCATTATAAGTTCGGCACATCAGTATTTAAAATATCAAGTTTTCCTATTACAGACACGACATTGCATGCTTCTAAAGAGTTTACGAAAACCTCGAATGCTCTTCGGACCAGACTTTCCATTATGTTTCCTTTAGTATTAAACCATGACAGTATAAATCTTAGGATGGTGAGCAAATGTTTACGCACATAATAGTTTAGAAAAACAATGCCAGAAATCTGATGTTGTTTTGTCTATTTCCCATAATGCCAAATTAGGCTGCGATTTGAAGACTCTTCATTCTACAATGTAAAGGTATCATCAAATAACTGCTGAAGACTACCTGCCTCGAAAACGTCCTCAAATGCAAGCCCTTAAAAAAAACGGTTATTGCTTTTTTTGCACAATCATTATAAACAAGAGCATTAGTTACTGGTTTTCCCAGATATTAAGAATATATCAAATTATGTTTTAAGACATTCATAGACCTTGACTGAAACTATATATGCTTACGTAATTACGTATTGTTATGTTGTACTTACCGAGATGCATGGAAAGAGGGGAAATTACATAGAATCTAGGAAGCAGAGTTGGTAAAAGGTATATCTTAAAAACTTTCATTTTATTATTTTCTTGTTTACCTTATCTCCCAAGAATGCCTAAACATTAATATACACAAACACACGCAATAAATTAAAAGTTAAAAGGCGGCGTATCAAGTACACTCATTTCAATTTTGTCAACAAGATCTGAAAATGCACGAGTCTATTATTTCTTTGTTTTCAGCCCAATCCATTTTAATAATCGTAGACAGGGTGAAAGGATCATATTTCTGGGTAATTATCCAAACAAACCTCAAAGAATATTTTCATTATTGGACAAGCTGATAATAAACAAACAAAAGTGCTATTTCTCCTTCTCTCTTTGATATATATATATATATATATATATATATATATATATATATATATATATATATATATATATATATAAAGAATACAAATCATATGGCGAATAACAACCCTTTCAAGCGTACTGGATCCACCAAGGGATCACGTGTGTCAGGGATTGATTAAAATAGATGCAATAAACTGACGACGAACAGTACGAAACTAGTAACTAACTAGCCTAAGCGCTTTCGACTCTTATTGAGTCTTTTTCAAAGGCAAATACAAAACATATATACGACAAACAAATAAACACAAAAAACGTTGTTTTTGTAAACCTCTACATGGCTGTCTCCACATGTATTAAAACTATAAATACAACCAGCTTGTATAGACTAGTTGCGGAAACTGAAAACGGTGTATAATTCCCTAAAAGTCTACAAGCCAAAGCGACATCTATTTTTAATTTTTGTACATTTATGTAAGGCAGATTATATCCCGGATATTTGATTCTATACCGATTATTCTTATAGTAAAAATTGAAGGATAATAAGAAGATTTCGAAAATGTTAAATACTAATAGTGCATAGTTTTCATTTTCTAGTCTTCTTGGTTTAGACCGCTTGGTTTCAATGTTCTAAGGCGGCGTATCCAGTATGATTCCTTTTCCTTCCTGGTTTCGGAACTCCAGCTGTGGTTGTTAGCAATAGCGATAAGTATTATATCACTGAAAGTGTGGCCAGGGGAGGAGAAGTGTTCTGCGACCGGGCTTCTGTACAGCTTTTTTGTCATCCAATCAGATCTATGAAGGTTATTCCTTTTGTGTAGCTTTTCAGTTTCTCCCACGTACTGAAGGCCACAGATCTTACATGTGATGAGATAAATCACATTCTCTATTTTGCACGTTTTGTTTGGACCATGTATGTTTAGTTTTTCTTTAGTCACTGTGCTAGTGAATGTCTTGGTCTCTATCATATGTTGACAGGTTTTGCATCTTTTATCGCCACAGGGTCCAGATTGACTAGGTTGGTTTTGACTAGCGATTGTTGTTAGCTTGGCCCTGACTAGGATGTCCTTTAGGTTTTTTGGTCTCCGGTAAGCTACTACAGGTTTGTTCGGAAGTATTAGGTTTAGTATGTCTGACGATTGTACGGTTGGCTAGTGGTTTGCGATGATTTTACCTACTTTAGGCTAGTTAGTTACTAGTTTCGTACTGTTCGTCGTCAATTTATTGCATCTAATTTAATCAATCCCTGACACACGTGATCCCTTGGTGGATCAGTACGCTTGAAAGGGGACTAGAAAATGAAAACTATGCACTAGTAGAATTTAACATTTTCTAAATCTTCTTATTATCCTTCAATTTTTACTATAAGAATAACCGTGTTTATTTGTTTGTCGTATATATGCTTTGTATTTGCCTTTGAAAAAGACTCCATTAGGAGTCGAAAGCGCTTAGGCTAATTAGTTACTAGTTTCGTACTGTTCGTCGTCAGTTTATTGCATTTATATATATATATATATATATATATATATATATATATATATATATATATATATATATATATAGAGAGAGAGAGAGAGAGAGAGAGAGATAGTGCGTGCGTGCGTGCGTGTGTGTGTGTGTGTTTGAGAGATAGAAATATTCACCAAGATAAATCTAATGATATTACTTGCCCATTCATATCCTTATCGAATGTGTGACAATGCGGATCACCCCAACACTTACAAGTGGGAGTTGAGGAATCATTTGTTACAACCTGAAATGTGCAGATTGCAATGCATTGTATTCATCGTGCTGTAGTACACAGTATGCTGATCTGTTGTTATAGATAACATACAAAATAATTTTGTACGTGTGTACGGTTGCTTTGTTTTAGGCATTATTTTCAAGTCATATTTCGATGGGCAAAGTTTCTAACTAGCATTTTCAATTGAGCACTTCTCTTTTGAATGACTTGTTATAGATATGTTAAATTTTCAAACCTAACAACATATGCTCTGTATAAATACATGTCATTAATTGCATGTTTCATCGTCCGAAAAACGAAATAATTTCATAGATACTCATATTTGTTCTGACCTAGCTACTTTTAAAATTCACTAATACGGCGTCCTTGTATGTCATCATTCTACAAATATTATGTCATTGTTCGCAAAGAAAATTGTCAAAACAGTAGAGAGCATTCTAATTATATATGAGACAGATTTGCCGACAAGTTAACATGCCAGCCTTATATATTTAATATAGTTAACATGACATAAGTATATGTTTCAAAATAATATTTAAAGTTCCAGCTACTTACTGACCGTAAAGAGTTAACATTGTTGGCTCAAATAAGCAAGTAAGTAAAAAAAAATAAATAATAGATAGATAGATAGAGAGAGAGATAGATAGATAGATAGATAGATAGATAGATAGATAGATAGATAGATAGATAGATAGATAGATAGATAGATAGATAGATAGATAAAAAATTTAGTAACATATTAATTAATTAAACATACTAACACATATACAATAAATTATATTAACCAAGATTCAAAGAGCGAATGTGTGAACAAAATTATTAATTCTACTGATATATAAAAGACAATGAGACCCATGAAGCGACAATTATTCCAATTGATTGAGGGACTGGCACCGAAATGCTTCAAATATAACGACTTGTATGGAACATACTTACCTATGTAACAATCTGCGCGGTCATGAAATGTTCACATTTACAAGTCATATTACCATCGTCAATTCATTTCCTTAACTTGGTAAGCCATATCATTGTTATAAGATTTATATGAATAGCACATTATTATTTAAAGCACTATTAAAATGCTGTTGCTAGAAACCTGATAAAATAGTTAACGATTTTGCAGTTACATCAAAATCAGTCTTAGTATTTTAAACTTAAATCAAGTCAGTTCAGATAAAATTGTAAATGTAATCGTGAATGAATATGTATTACCAGCGTTCCCTCAGGCGCGTAAGTCCAAAAGGCATTATTTATCCCAGAACTAATGAATGGTTTAAATTCAATGACTACATTTTTGTCGCCGTCATTAATACCGTCTTTTTGCGCAACAACATTTAAGGTGGTTTCAGCTGTTCTCGTGGTGTAATTCCACTGATAGTAGTGAAACTGGATAGAACAGTTATCTACCGATAAATCAGCTGTAAAATATTGAATGAGAGTAATGTATAAATAAAACTATTTTTACCTCGTACTTTGAACGAAATATATTATATACTTCATGAGAAGCGCTTTACAGATCGGTAAGAGTTTAGCTGTAGTTCATATATTGATACAAATGTTTGTAGGCCTAAATTCAACTGATGCTCAGATTTAAGTCTTTAAAAACTAATTTTCAGTTGAAAACTAATTAATAATGGCATATTAAGAATACTACAAACTTATTTATGACTTATATAAGACTTATATATAACAAAGAATCGTAAAGCAATCTATCTTTGTTAAATGTTTTCGGGCGGTGAGATTAAAATGAATTACACTAAGGTTTACGCTTCTCAGAATTTGTTTTCCCATTTGGTGTTTGCTTGAAATTGTTTCAGATATCCCTGTTTTCTTTCATTGGTACATTTAGTTATTTTTAGTGTAAAATTATGTCAACAGAATACTCTCAAAAGAAAAAATGTTGATGTGAGACGTGATCAGCATGAATTATCGTTATTACCAAATTTATTTACATTGACATCAGATCCTTGTGTCCAAATGAGTTTCAAACAGTGATACATAAACTATTCCTCACAGCCTACATTAAACATTTGACGTATATAATAAGATCTGAAGTTTTATGTACGATCATACATTTGACCTATTATGTTCAATCAGAATTGCTGCTGACCCAGATTTTCCAAGCTGGCACGGAGCAACAAGATTTAGGCAGGTTTATGATTATCTAGGGAAAGCACTAAACAATTATGTGAAATCAAACGTTAATTTATAGTGCACAGAGACCGAAAGTGGATTTAACAGAACGATGCCAATGAAGTTCAATACAAAATCTTGTCCTGTCCCAATGGTAAATAAATTGCTCCGCCTCCTATTCCTACTAGCCTGCTTAAGGATCACTAGAGAGCTTCTTTACCCATCAGATCTGGTGGTTTATTACCATTGGACCCTCACACTGGATTTAATGAAATCATTCAAATGCAAAGAAATTTCAAAGAAAATTTAAAATTTGGCATTACACAAGAGGATTTGCTTAGCGTACGATTTAAACTTTGGATCCGGAGGGTGGGATTTCTATATCCTGCATCGAAGCATAATGATATATTACTTTTCTCACATATCTCGACGAAAACGGATGGCCAAAATCAAACTAACTTATTGAGAAAAAGTATGTAACGGTCAAACAGCAAAACAACTAATAATCTGAAACGGCTATGGTATATGCCATGCACAGCGTCCGAACTGTGTACTGTGTAAGCTTGGACAAAGGCAGAAATTTGAACGGATCAAAACATAATCTGCACAAATAGTTCTTTATTTAACTCCCAAGAATTGAATGACTTCTTTGAAGTAAAGAGAATAAGAATTTAAAAAACATATCTTTCACAGCGAGGCTTTTACAATTCTTAATTGATAACAACGGTTTTCTCGACTTGAATTTGCTGCTCGTTTTATTACACAAATGTGTTACAATTAATATTTATAATGATTACTGTGGAAGAATATTCAAGTGATGTTGGAAATTGTAAAGTATCAAAATATTCGCCCAATCCGGATAAACGTCATATTTAAGATAGGACAGAGACATCCTGCACCGGTGTTTGACACAGAAAAAGCAGACTATACGCATATAGGAATGTGAGAAAACTGATATTTGCTCTTGGAACAACGTTCAAGGTGAAACAAAACTACCGAGTACGACGACTCCCCGTGAACAGCTAAAACTATGATGACTAACCGTGCAATATATGAAACATGATTAAGAGCGATTACATTGGACACTATTAGGCATACGAGCAAATGAACTGATTTCGTTACACATTACATTATTTCACAAGCTCAAACTACACAAGATTATTGTTTCGCAACTACGTTCGTACATAAAGAACTTTACGATAATTGTACTGAATTGAAAGAACTCAAACACTGTTCGTCATTTTATACATGCAACTCAAGAACTCATAACTGAATCAAGCTTGTCTCTTTAGCTATAATAAAATTGCTAACTTGACACATACTCCATTTACCCGATATCATAGTAGTAACATAATTCTTAATCTCAATAGCATTTAGCATTGTGACATATCAAATATTTATATTACCTTGAACGGATCGCAAGAATAAAAATTACCACTGTTAATGTATCTTGTGCGTGTCTTTCTAAGCACAAAATCAATGCCTGTTTTTGATGGTCAGAGGGAGATATTTGTCCATGCATGCGTTTAACTTTTTCAGGAAGCCTTCTGTAAAATGAACAGATACCTGGCTTGACTTGAATGTATTGTGACGATACATAGACACTTTGGGCTAAAAGCAGTATAATCGTGGTCAATTGCACGGCCGTAGAACTGGAGGCACATGGTTTCCACACTGATGGTGCTTTGGACTTGTAGCAACGACTGAACACAAATCAATATTTCCATATAGCCATTAAAATAATATACATCCGAATAACGGTGTACGCGACACCATCTTGTAGACATTATTAAGTGTCACACATAGAAGGTTTACAGTAAAGACTTATTATGTTTTCGAACAAAACCTGTCACGTCATTGCTTGCGATTACTACATGTATATT